>VTPC01001036.1:95893-215889 GCA_011009095.1 Ignelater luminosus
GATTTTCTCAAAAATGGTTAAGTTTATGAAGAAATTGCAAGAGGGAAAATTTTTTATAAATCAAGATTGCTTTTATGTGTTTGCATCAAATTTGTAAAATGTTGGTCGTACAAAAAGTTCTGAGCTTTTCAAAAGTAGCATATTCATGAAAGCTTGTGATACAATTTGTAGATTTTGATATTTTAGCATAAGGACCACCCTAACGGCACCCAATAGCATACCAAGTTTGAAGAAGATTCGTTGATTCATTTGGACACTGAAGAAAAAACTATTTTTTTCCATCAACTTGGAAGTGTTATAACTCGAAAACTAAAAACTTTTTACTTACCTTTTTTTCGATAAATCGTCTCTATTTAATCCGTCAAACCTACAGTCAAGAGTTTTCTGTGTAATATTCGGACACCCTGTATAATGTACAGATTATTTTGTTATTGTAGCATATTTATCCCAAATATAATTAACAAACATATCTTTTCTTTATATTTTGTACGTTCGATGAACTACTTCCAATCTTTTTTGCCATATCTCTAACCAAAATTGATGAATGCATTTTGTAAATGTCACATCTTTTTTTCTATTATTTTATCAAAACTTCTTGTTGGGTGACCATCTCGAGATTTTCTATCAATGGTTCCAGTATTACGAAATTTTTTAAGACATCTTTGAACAGTTCTTTGAGATGTTTTGCATATTTTTGCCAATTCTAAAGTTGAAATTAATGGATTTTCGGTCCATCTGCGCAAAACTGTTTGGCAAACGTCTCATTCTTAATCCTTTAATGACATTTTGATTATTGAATAACATGATAATACAAATTTGACAGTTTCTAATGAGCACTGCTTCCTAGATTTTAAAATATAAAAAATCCAATCAAACATACTATTTGAAGAAAAGATATTACATTAAGAATATGTGATAGTTCAATCGTGCACGCTCTTTATTACATCAGATTCTGTACTGTCAAAACAACTTGACTATTTAATTTTCTTTATGTTCTTATTTTTATTCACATTCATGTTACTGTTCCCCCTTTTTTCCTCAATTTTTACAAATTACATAGCACATTTCTTCATTTAAAGTCACTTTAAAATTTAAAATTAGCTTTAAATTTGTTATGGAAATGGCCATAAGTATTTAGTATTTATTTCCCATGTCTTACATTTAATTACTATGATAATAAATTTTATTTCCTTTACGTAAGCTACCCAAATTTGTTTCAAAATCAGCAATAATGAGTGCTATCTTCTGAAACTGACGTCACTCATCTAAAAGAGATAGATGCAAAACATACGCACTGCCACACCATGATACTCATACCATGGGAAAACATGAATAAATATACATACACCAAATTACATTTTGATTGATTCATTAAAAAAGAGAAAGAGGGTGAACCTGTTTTCACACTCATTTGGTATATGGTTAATCAAAAAACTAAGAGTCAATAAAGTATAAAGTGTAATCAAAGCAAAAAGTACACAGAAGAATCTCACCTTCGTTTTTACAATTTGTAAATTACACCATGGATTATTTCCAGTAAAGTCAGGCAAATAATCCATCTCCACATCTGTATCTCGACAAGGACTAACATCTCTACCACTGGGTTCTTCTACTGTAGCTTTTGTTGGAAAATTTTGTTTCCGCCTACCTGATGATTTACTTAGACCAATTTCTGCCTGTTAATTATAAATTATAGAAGAAAATTTCAGAAATAAGAAATTTCATCACTAACCATATGTGTATCTTTTGCAATACTACTTCTAAAATCCCCATGTAAAGGAGGTACGTTAGAAGGAGCTGGTGTAATACTCATTCCTAGCTTTCGGCAAGTTATTAATTTTCTGAGCAATTGACTTGCTTCTCCTGTAAGTGGAGGTCCCTGAGTGTGTCCATTTTGTGACAGTGCTTTCCACAGCTGCCTTTCTTCATCGTTGTGACCATCTGGAGTTGGTGACGATGCACTGGCTGTTGTTGAATTTGAATGCTCGTCTAAACCCTACATTAAAAAGTAATTCTTACAATTAGAAATAATCTATAAAATATAAAAAATACATTACCTGAGACATATCAACTTCAAGTCGTTCTGGATCAGAACTATTACTGTAATCAGAAGCAGCATCGTTGACTTCTTCTTTAATAAAATCTATTTCAGGCACACAGGTAACGTTTTCAGGTTTCTTACTAGATAAGTCAGCAGGTTCTGTTGGGCTTGGAGGAGCTACAGGTCTTACCATAGGAGGAGTTGGAGCAGAACGAGCATGATCTCGAACTACCATGTGAATTGGGCTATTACTTAAGTGGGCAGGTTCTATACTAAAAGGCGGTTGTTCGTTGTTACTAAAATTATGTTCCGAGCTTAAAGGAGCATGGTCTGTAGGTAGAATCGGCGGTGTCCGTCTTGTTTCTAAATTCTGTGCTGGTATAGGAGTGATTTGAATTGCGCATTCATTTTTCAACCTAGTCAAAGGGTTTACAATTCGTTGCTGATCGTGTTCTAATAGGGGTTTTATTATAAGTGCAGGTTCTGGAGTTTTCGATCGTATATTTACATCTAGTTCTTGTTTTACAATGTTTTCAGTTAACACAGAAGAATCCTTCTTAAGGTCTTTTTTAATCAAAAGTTCTGGTTTCACAGATTCTATTTTTAATGGAGATTCTGACTGGGAATTATCTTCCGTTTTTATGACAGTATCTAAATTAATAGGTTCTTGTTGACATTCTATTAATCGAGGTGGCGGTGTTGATGGTGTATGGTATACAATTTTCTTTTTATCGTATGCTACAGATGGTACTCTACCAGTGAAAGGTGTTGATGTTAAAAGTGATTCTAGCATTGCTGACGATTGTTGTAATTTTTCCTGTAATTATAACAAATTTTCTAAATTAGATTTTGTTTCATTTCTTTAATTAAATCTTAAATTTTGTATTAAATATCTTGGTAAAGAAATGATAATAAATAATTAAAACACAATCACATAAAATTTAAAAAATCTCAGATTTCTAAAGAATTGTTCATTAATAATTAATAAACATAATGAATTGATTAAGCTACTTGTGATTCAATAGTAAATAATCTTGAATGGTTCAGGTGAGTAAATCTTTAGGTATTCCTACAACACAAAAGCTAATTGCCTTCTTAGAAGGACAAAAACTTGTTACCTAAATATGTACCTACATATGAAATAACGAATATATTTTATTGTTCTTTTGTAGACAAAACATTACTAGCATGCAGAAAGGAAAAATGAGTCACACCCTCAGTCATCCAGTTCAAGTCGAAGAGGGAGGTCAGTGGTAATTGGTGTGTTAACAGTGTGCATACAAAAAATAATGTGAATACTGGATAAATTTTGTTTTTAATGATAATAACAGGATACGTCATTTTGTGCTTATCATTCAGCATTTGATAGATAAACATAAAATACATAAATGAAGTAGTTGATATAAAGCGAAAACTAATTAGGATTAAGAATGTGTTTTATTTTAGAATTGTTTTATTGAAGTGAAAACACAAAAATAATCGTTGACAAAATATTTTTAAAATTACTTTGAAAAGAAAAACCTTTAAAAGGTGTTTAATTATGCTTTAATCAAAATGGTATGTGTACAATAGATAACAAGTTAATCTGAACCATGAGTAACAAAAATTGTGATAACAACTAAGTTGAGTGTGACCAAAGGAGAAAAATGACTCTATTAATGATGAACCTTCAGGTAAATTTTTAATTCTTTTGTTTTTAAAATATGTTGAGTTTTTTAAAATAAATTTATTTTTAGATATTTTTTATTATTTTATTTGTATGGATTCAGTTAGTGTTAGCTGAAGACGTATTTGAAAATTCGACAGATTTGTGTTCAAAACGATGTCGCTGTAATTTAGACGATGATACTTTACGCATTGATTGCGTTGACACACAAATGAAGCACACGATAGCAAATTGGCCGGATCATCCAAAAAATCTAATGGCTACTTTTAGTCATAATGAAATTACCACTTTAGAAACAATGCCTGGAAGTGATGCAGAGGATATTAAATTGGTTTTTTCATACTGTGGGATAAAATATTTAGAAACGGGCCTTTTTCAAAGTTGTATCAACATAAGGTTTTTGGATATAAGTCATAACCTCTTGGAGAGTAAGTTAACTATTTTGTCTATTTATTTTTCTTTATAAATTAAGATTCTGAATGAATGATAAAAATAGACAAACTGATTTTTGAATTGCAGCATGTCTTTATCAATTCTTAAAATATTTTTCAATTTTCTTTACTTGAATCAACAAAGAGATATTAGATTTATTGTTAAAGACAGGACATGATATTATTAATAAAAATAATAGTACATGTGTGTGGAAATTTTACTTCTTATTACTCAACACACAACACTTTATTATATAATCTTTCTTTTATCCTAACAACAAACCGATTTACCATCATTATTATCCATACATCTACTCTTACATCTATTCCTTTTTCTTTTAACATATAATAATTTTTACATATAATTTCAGTGCTCTCAACAATTATTATTATTATTATTGCATTTATAGGTGAACAACTCAGCTCTGATGTATTTAAAGGTCCATACAATAACTCTCTTTACCAACCAATTGCACTGGAGTATTTAGATTTATCCTACAATCAAATACACAGTTTACAGAAGAAAGTATTTGAGCATACCCCCAATTTAAAATATCTAAACCTCGAAGGAAATGCTTTAAGGGTTGTAGATCATGTTTCTTGTTTAGCATTATCAAGAGCTACTCAATTACATGTAAGTAATATAGAGGAGGTCTCTCATAATATTTATTTTGAAAAAGAAAACTTCAAAGATTATTTCAGTTAATATGTTGCCAACTCTTTACTGTACAAGGTGTCCCAATGGTTTGAAATTATAAGATTATGACATTTTTTAATAAAATTATTAGATGTCACCAGGAAAAGTACCGTGGTTGATTATCTGCTCTTTCTGAAATTATTTTGGACTGCATAAGATGTTTCACAAGGGCAGCACATAGTATTTCTTCTTTATTTTTACAGAAAACCCTAACATTTTTTTCTTCCTCAGCTGCTATTGATATAGCAACATATAGAATTATGATGGTCTAGTTAATTAAACTTAATAGTTTCTGCATTATTTAATTATTTGTTATGAAATGTTATCAAATTTTATGATTTACTGGCCCCTAGTATAATTAATACCAATAGTTGTCAAATTTGAGAATTTTACAAGAAATAACAGACCCAAACCTGCTATGTTTAGACCACCATAATTCTCTATTGCTGTAATCAGCGATGGATGAGGAGCAAGAATTACACTAAAGTATATGGTAGATGGAGTAAGAAGCAGCTTGTATAGTCAAGAATAATTTAGGAAGTGCAGATAATTGTTCTGTACAACTTTTCTTAATATCTTCCAATTATGCACCACTGAGACATTCTGTATAAACAAATTTAGTGGACACGTGACATATCAGCATTCAATTTATTACATTTTGAAGAAACAAAGAAATCAGAAATCTTGCTTAACTTTTATGGTCAGCTTGTTTTTCCATGGAAAACGTTTGTATTTTAGACACAAAGTAGTTGGTCAGTGTCTGGACCATTCTGAAATTGATACTACACATTAAGCAATACACCTCTACAATATAAGCAGTTTGTGCTCCAGCATAATCAGAAACATGATGAGCTCCATTTAACATATCGTGCATTAGACATCTAGCAGAATTACAACTTGGTTATTCTCTCAGTTCTTCTCCTTAAAAATTAAAAAAGTCTAAAGAAAGCTGAAATTAAAATAAAGGTTTGGTCAAATCTTAACCCTACTGAACACAGATATATGGTAAGCGAGTCTCACTAATCAATGTTAATATGTGTACTATTTGACATTTTCGACAACTGAACCGGGTTAACCTGGTAACATTGTCTTCTTTTATTAAAGACTAACAAACAAAAGGATAAACATGATTGTTGGTATGGTATGCTCCAAAACATCTTAAGGCTCTATTACCAGATATGCAAGAAATTTTGGCATGAAATCATTCTAAGGCATGTATATCTCAGATTTTTAAAAAATAAAACCATAATTCCTTTTCTACACCTGATTTCAGTACACAGTGCAAAAATGAATAAACAATTTTCTACTGTGTACTGAAATCAAGTGTACATGCCCTAGAATAGTTTTCCGCTACGATTTCTCTTATATCCAGATATCATCTAGAGCCTTATTCATTTTTCTAAAAATGATTAGTTTTCGAGATACAGTGTTCAAGTTTGAATGGGGCTGTCCTTAAATTACACAACACAAAATTAGCTCATTTTTAATCACCTTCCCCACCCTTGTAACATACCTGTAAAGCAACTTTGAACCCTTCTTTCATAATCATGTAATGCTGTTCCCAACCCCCACCTCCTAAATCTGAAAAACAGACATGACATGGTTGTCGCCTTCGAACTTTTCCCCTTTAGCCTGCACACTAGACATCAAGCTTTCTCTCAGACTCAAAAGTCTCAAGTGAGTTACGAAATATTAGACCTCACTCCCTCAAGCATTAAATATTTTAAAGATCACCTCAATGGCCCTCTCAAGTCTTCACCCCTGATGAAGATATTGTTCGTAAAGTTTGTGAAATAGTAGGAAAAACAGAGTGAGATTGTAATATTGAACACTAAGTTTAGACTTTAAAAAAAACTGAACTTCACTCAAAAAGGTAAAAACGTCAACTCTAAAAAAAGTGCTCTTTACTAAATTCATTTTAAGAAAGTGTTTTTACCTCTTCCTAAGTCTCCAACCTTGGGGAGTATTGATTTTTCAAAAAAAATCACCCTCACTATTAGAACTAAATGCTAGCTCAGGTGGTTTTCTAGCTAAATATCTCTTTGGTAAGAAATATTTCTGGAAATCTGCCATTACTATCCAGACATATACTTGTTATCCTTAGAAAACTGATCTTGTGCTATGCATTTGGTCAGATTTAACTGCTTGTACTTGTTGGATGGCACAGGCAAATTTCTGTAAAACATCCCTTACATATGGAAAATTATATTCAAAAATTTATTTGTATTGCTAGCAATATTTTTGAACAGAGAAGCTTGTGATACACATATTGACATCAATTTCTGGGACATCCTGTGCACAGGATCAGCAAACCTTTAACTTATTTCAATAAAACTAAAGATAAAAAATATAGATTAGAAGATAATTTTCCAAAATTTATATCAAGCTGCAAGACTAACTTGTCTTTTTGTCATAAAATACAGAAAGCATGATGCTGACTGCAAAACTGCTGATACAGGTAGATTTGCATAAAATGCAAAAGTACTTCAAGATTGAACATTCAACTATGCAATGATGTAAATCAAGTCTATGTGATAACTTGCTTGGTAACATGGAAAAACACAATCTGTTTTGCATATACAGTGTGTCCACATTTTGATGCTCACTATTGGGATCTCGGAAATTGTAAGAGATACGAAGTCGGTTAAATTAGAAAAGATTTGGCTATTTTGAAGACTAGTTTACTTATGCTTTTGTTTTTCAAAAAAGTTCACGGCTTACTAGATATTTGCTAAAAACGAAATTATCTTATTTTTTTAAGTGAAATATCTCAGAAACGAGCAAAGATAGAAAAAAACAGCAAAGAAACACAAAAAAAAATATTTTCGCAATTGTCTTGTTTTACTTCGGCGGTAAAACGTAAATTCAAATTTTTTTCTAATGGAACGCCTACTTGATTTCCATATTACTGAACAGCACGCCTTAAATGCTTTTCAGTGATACATGGTTTGACATAGCTATTCTTTTGTTTTATCGAGTTATGAAGTGAAATTCATTTTTCATCATAGTGTGCCATGACATCTAACGTGGATTTTCATCAGATAAATTCATATGTTATGCAAAAATTGCTAAAACAAAATAAATACGCTTTTGAGGTGTTTTATGGGGTATTAGCTGCTTATTTGATGTTATCTGTGAATGCTCAGTAAAGTATCTTAAAAGAGTTTTTTTTTGTTTTAGCAATTGTTACATAATAAATATAATTTATCTGACAAAAATCAATGATTTTCATATGTTTAAAGCCATGGCACACTATGTAGAAAATGATTTTTATTTAAAAAAAAAATAAGATAATTTCGTTTTTAGTAAATATCTAGTAAGCCATGAACTTTTTTGAAAAAATAAAAGCTTAAGTAAATTGATCTCCACAATAGCCAAATTTCTTCTAATATAACCGACTTCGTATCTCTTAAATTCCCGAGATCCCAATGGTGAGCATCGAAATGTGGACACACGGTATGTATGCATTCTGGCTATTCCAAAGCTTGGCGTTCAACTCTCAAAGTTCAACCAATAAAGATATATAATACAATTCATCTGATTTATAAACAATAGTTGATCAAAAATGCATGGAAAAACTAAAATTAGCTCCTAAATTACAAAAAAATGAATTAAGTGAACCAATTTTAACAAAAGTCAATTGAAGTGAAGAAAGTGAATGCCTGAAAGCCCTGTAGTGCAGCCTGCAATAATACAGTGTGGGAGATCATGAAACAAAATCTTTTATTTTGAGTAATTCTTCTTCCTCTTGATGTCTAAACCAGTGATTGCTTCTTCCCAAACTCTATTTTATGAAGTTTTTCATAATGACTGTATGAAGCTACAGAATACACGATTAAAGAGGGATTATTAAAAAGAGACCTCCAAGTTCAAAAATTGAATGCTGAAAAACGTGATAGTTAAAAAATACAGTCTTGTGTTACTATTACATCACATACAATTTTTAGAGAAGAAAAGTATTTTTGCTTTTACGTTTCTTTCAAACACTAAAAAATGTTTTTATAATTTTTTATACATCTGCCAAACGTTCTCAAATTTCCTATTTTATTTATTTCTGATTTTCTTGGTTGCTAAAAATTTTGATGAATTGGCTTCAATAATTGCACATACATACAACTTTGATCGGTTCTGTTTTTGTTTACATTGCATAGGTGTATTACAGGTTACTCAAATTATCAAAACAGGTATCAATTACTGTGTACAAAACAAAACAATCTAATTTAACTTGAAATAAAGAAGCCTTAAGTAATTATAAAGAGAGTAAATTTAAGCTCTTAAATTGCAATATAAAGTTTTGTTTTAGGTTTTAAATCTAGCATGCAACAGATTAACCGAGTTACCAAGCGATGCAATCAAACATTTTCCAAATTTAACCGAGATCAATTTAGCATACAACGAATTGGATTTTGTGCCGATTGCTTTGGGTTTCGTAGCAAATTCACTGCAAATTCTAAATATCAGTAATAACCCAATTATAGAACTAGAACACAATACATTTGAAGGTAAGTGATTAATAAGCTAGATGAAATATTACATGCCTATGGTTAAATTTGAATTGTAGGTTTAGAAAACCTTTTACAACTGTACAGTAACAACCTAACTAAATTAGGAAACATAAGGACACACTCCTTTCAATCTTTAAAGCATTTGAAAATTTTAAGGCTGTCTCATAACAAAAATTTGACTGAAATTGATGAAGATGCTTTTGGAAAGCCAAGTGAATTAGAAGAGGTTAAAACATCAAGCGAGGTTAAAAATAAATAAAATTAAAGTTTCTGTGTTTTTAGGTCTACCTAAACGATAATTCTTTAATATCACTTTTACCTAATTTATTACCTTGGAATCAACTCAAAGTATTAGACATTAGCAACAACCAGTTTATGTGTAACTGTGATTTATACAACATCTCTACTTCCTTAGTAGATTCTATAAGAAATGATAAAAATGGGCCTTATTGTCTTGATCCTCGATCCTATATAAGCACTGAAATCTATTCGCTTACTAATGAAACATGCAATATCAAGGTAAACTATAATTTGATTTGAATATTATAAACTATTTAAAAAATTCTACGATGTTACAGCCAATCAGAGGACAAAGAAGAGGAAATTCTCCAATAAATGGAAATCTAAAAGTGATGAGGATAACACTAACAACTTTAATAATAGTTTTAATAGTTGCAACATCTGTTGCAATGTGGTTAGGCTATGCTAAATGGAGAACATATCAACGCAGCTTACATTATCCATTTCCTAATCAAATAATTTATAGTCCTGTAGCTACTACAGAATTTCCTCGTTTTTAAAATAAAAAATGATAAAGTAAACCAATTAAGTGTTTTGTTTAAGATTTAAGTAATTAAACAGTATTTTAGAAATTAATTCATAATTTAGTTTAAGTTAATAGAAGTATTGTACATAGATTATATTTAGTACTTTCGAATCAACATAAAATATACATTTGTGTAAACTTAAAAGGAACTATAAATTGTTAGCATTATTAGTTAAAACAGTGACCACACGCTCTTTTATTTAATGACTGTCATTTTAAAAAGGTTTATATTGTGTGGTTTGAGGTTATACTTGTAGCAGATGTAAACAATAAAAATATGACTACTATTGTGTGGGAACTGTATGGGCTGATTTCTGTGTGATAACAATTATGTACAAAAATCATTTTACCGTACATGTTTTATAGATAAAACAAATACTAAATTATAAGTAATTATTTAAATAATTTTACCTGAGATGATCCTGTAACTTGTCTTGTATAAGCTAAAAACTGAAATAGTAGTGTTTCTGATTTTCGTGCAGTTTCTTTAAATTCGTTAAGAACATCGAGTTGATTTGCACACCGAAAACAAATCACATGTGGAAGGGGATCCTTTTCAGATACCTGTAACAAAATGATATAAATAAATACTTAGTCATTAGAAAGACAGTAACATAATCATATATAACATGAAACAAACAATTCTTTCAACATACCTAACATATTACAATTAATCTAATTTTATTCACTTCAATAGCAAGCTCTACAATTAAGAGATCAAAAGGTAAAAATAAGTGTTGGAAAGAGAAACTACCAATGATCAAGGCAACCGAGCAACTCATCATATTTCCAAATAAGGCATATCTCATATAAATCTTGCTAATGAAATAATAAAATAAAAATAATGCATCCAAACTTATAAATCTATGAAAATCCTAATTCAACAAACAATGGCTAACAATTATTTATAATGTATTAATAAGAAAGCTGGCTTTCACTTTTTAAATTTTAATCATTTATATGAAAACCATCAATTAAATCAACGAAACATTATTTTTAACTGTCATATACCCTTTCATATTGAATTCCAAGATAAATGTCTGTAATTGTAATTGATTCGCATCTGTTTTATAGATAAATTTGGTTATTAATGATTTTCTTTTTTTTCTTCTTTTGTTTTGTTTTATTGTGTAAGTAATGTTACTACATTGTATCAGCAGATACAATGCAAAGTGAAAATTGTAAATTTTATAAAAATTTGCAGTACTACTAAATACAACTTGTGGCTCTACAATGTTCTTGAAAAAAACAAATTAAAAAAATATGTTACATACTGATACTTTTCAAATGGGTCATCCTGTATGAAACATTCAATTATTCTGTTACAGTAGTATCATAAAATTATATTTGTAGAAATATTAAAACATTGCAAATCATAGTGTGTTCCATAAAAACTATATCATTCTATACAGGATGATTCTTAGGCAAAAATGTAGAATTAAAGGGGGTGGGGGCATTCCTCGATTGATTTTAAAAAAAATTTATAGTACTATTATATTAGATGTTGGCAAAGTATCCGATAAAGTTAATTTAAAACTTTTGTTGCACAAACTCAGAACTTGTCGATCTAATAATGATCATTTAGAATTTTTTCCTTATTCTTACTTACAATTAGAATAATTATTTGTTGTAACCTTGAAAGTGTCTCAAGGATCTGTTAAGGGACCCTTCCTGTTTCTGCTTTTCACTTATAACTTACCTTAAGTATTTCAGTCTACATACAGGGTGAATATAAAGTCCTGTTACCTTTAAGTCAATTGTAGCTGCTCTACAGAAAGAATTATTATCTATGTATTTTCAATTAATTAGCTGTTATATGAAAATTAAGAATGTAAATTAGTTATCAAATGTATAAAACAATGAAACAGTTGAAATTAGGGATCGACCGTAACCGATATACACATTGGTACACTAATAGACAAAGATTGTTGTCATCAGAACTTGTCCATCGCTCACCATTGTTTTGTAATTGTTGTTTTTTACTCCAAATTAGCATATCATGTCCCTTTGAATTTCTAATTTTCAGAGCCACTTTAAACCACAATATTTCTTTAATTATGCATTTTTATTCACCCAATAACGAATTAGTTTGGATAAATCTGATTTTGGGGACTAATCGGACGACTTGAGGTTTCCCATCAGTGAATAATTTCGGGGTTTTACGCGTGTCTAGGAATGACGTCGTATATCCTAAAGTGTTCATTTCCTTACTATCGAAGCTTCGTTCAATTTATATTTTAACATTACAATGCGACGCAACTGTGTGAATAGTCCTGACAACTTTTGTTACATGTGTGGTGAACCAACTTTCAAGCATCAAAAAAGGAATATAACCACGCTCATCAAAAAAAGTTATGAACTGTACTTAGGATAAGGTTTGGGTCCCACATATCTGCTGTTTAACAGGTGTTCGCAGCTCACAATGAATAGAAAATCTCGTCACATGCCGTTTGTAGTTCCAATGATATGGAGAGAGATATCATATCGGTATCGGCCACTACTTTATCGTTATCGGCCGAAAAAATCAAATCGATCGATCCCTAGTTAAAATATTGAACTGTAGGCCAGTTGAGATTACACGATTATTCGGTGCTTGTAAACAAGCAGTTTTAAAAACTATTAGACATTATAACGAATTAGGAAATTCGTTAAGATCTACCGAGAACATGTCGTCCAAAACATGCAATATTTGTCGTAAAGGAATATTATTAGAATTCGTTTCAGATGAAATCTCAGATAATGCCTTCAGAAAATTGCAAAAGACATTAATAATCGCCAAAATATGTAGAAAACAGATAAAAATGAACTTCACCTAAAACCCTATAAACTACAAAAAAAAACCAGATAATGAAAAAAAAGACTAAAAAAAGCTCTCTGCCGTTGATTTGCAAATGATCGCCACAGAAACATCTTACTTTCAAATAAAAAGCACTGTGATCGAGTATACACCATTAATGTTAAAGGTGCTGTAGAAAGTGGTCGCAGGATCTCCAAATCGCAGAAACTATTATCAGTCAGACTTCTTTAGTTTGTGTAAACAAAAATGTAAAGATATATCACCAAGAGATTTTAATGGAGTTTTGTTACCATGGGCACGAAACCATTGGCATTGGATATTACAACAAGATTCATCAGCACCTGCCCTTAAGGTGCCCAATAATAGTGTGCAGCAAACTTGTTTGAATTTAATCTCTCTGTCAGAATGACCTTCTTATTCTCCCGACTTTAACTTGATGGATTATTCTATCTAGATTATTTTGAGGAGCAGGACATACTGTAAACCACGCAGTAGTGGATAATTTTCCCAAGAGGATTAAAATTTGCATAGATGCCAGTGAAAGTAGTAATTAGTTATTTACTAACAACAAGGTGTTAATTTGTATTTGTGAGATTTGTTAATTTAAAAAAAGAATTTAGTTTAATTTTATTAAGATAACAGGATTTTATTGTTACGCTGTATATAAAACAAATGAACTTAAAACATAAGAAAGTGTAAAGTCTTAAGTTTTTCAAGACAAAAGAAAGCAATCAATTATGTTTATAAAATTGATAGCCACGACTTTTATGTGTAAATGAATTTAAAAGAGTCCTTTTTGCTCATTCGTGTAGATTGACAAGCATATACAGGTTTGCGTTAATGAAGCCTGAATTTGGGATGGATTTTATAAAACAGCAAGAAATTCCGCACTACTACAACTATAATTGTAATGTGCTGAGAAACATACCCAGCAATTTAAAGAAACTGCTAAAATATCATAAGTTAGTTATGGATCGCCCTGTATATTACTAGGTACGGCGTACTTAGAACAAAAATTTTATTCCATACTTTCTGAGCAGAAATGTAGACTAGAAATATACAGAATTAGTCTTACTTTGTAGCCAAAATTTAGCCGACTATACAGAGTGGCCCAACTAAGCATCTTAGGTTCTTACATAACTCCGTTATTTATAAAGTTAGAACAAAAATTCGAAATGCATTGTTTTCGGCATTTGATTCTCTATCAACTAATTTTATTTTTGCGTATACAGCAGTTGCATGTACGCGTGACACAATGTCATGTTTTTATCTTAAAAACAATGCTATGGATATTTTTAGATATTTGAATTTCCCACATCTATGATGTATCGTTTAGCAATTGTTTTGAAAAAAACAGATATTTTTGGTTTTGTGGGTTTTGTATTAGTAAGCTGTGGTTCACAGCAACAGGACTTTCTTTTTGCATGTCAAAATGTATCAAGAAAATGTCGACCAACATCTCCATAAGGCAGTTGGTAAAGCTTAAAGTTGATCAGCTTCAAACACAAATATATTATTTTTTTTAATGGAACACCATTTACAAATTACGTTTTTGTAAGTAGTAACTTTATTTTTCTAATGCATACAGTATTGATTTTTCAAAACCACCTGAGATGGCATTAGTATTGTTATTACTTTTCGCAAACTGAAAATTATTTCAAAAAGTAGTGATCGTAGCTGTGCATAATCTGGTATCAGTCAACAAGTAATTTGATCCTGCATCCAGTCATATAAAAGTTTACAGGGTGTTCCATTTAGAAAATTAAAATTTTCAAGTTCCTTTGGTCGACATTTTCTTGGTACATTCTGACACTCAGTTATCATGATCACACATGTGCAAAAAGAAAGTTCTGTAGCTTAAACAATCTGCAAAACACAGCCCACTAATGCAAAACCCATAAAATGAAAAATATCTGTTATTGTTTTCAAAATTTATAATTTCTAAACGATGCATCGTAGGCATGGCAAATTCATATCGATGAAAAACAGACTTCACGGGGAATCCAAATATGTGAAGATATACATAACATCATATTTAAGATAAAAAAGTGACATTGTGTTACGCGTACATGCAACACCCTGTGTATGCATAAATAAAATTAGCTGATATAGAATCAAATTCCAAAAACAATGTATTTTTAACTTTTGTCCTAACTTTATAAATAACAGAGTTATGAAAGAACGCGTCTTGGGTGGGTCAACCTGTACAGTAATAAAGCAATAAAAGAATCTGGCAAGCCTACATCATTACATTATTCTACCTAAAAAAATATTTAAAACCTAAAATGAAAATAAAGAATAGACATACTTTTTTACAAACTTTTATTAAAAAACAAATATACAATGTGTCTCACTTATTTGTAAAACTATACAAGGTGCTACGTGTACAGATGACAGTGTAACTTTTCTATCTGCAATATGATAACTTTTAATGATTGGACATTTGAAATTCCTGTAGTTACATTTGGGTCATTTTATGTATACTAAACTACATTAAAAAGTGACCATTTCTGCAGTATTCAAATTTCGCTCTTTTTGTATCTTCTATCAGTTGTAATTATTTCTATCTACAGTTATACAGTACGTCTCTATCTACAGCATATTTATTTAGAAATAAGTATTTAATATAGTTAGATGAACGTATTCCTTGTCATATCATTTTGCTATAGTAAACCAGAGATTGAGAGAGTTCAGAACTTTGAGAAGTCCTCTTGTATACAAATCCCAGTTACCTCTTATCAATTGCTTGTTGAAAATAAGAAAAAGATTCTGAAGGATGCTATTGAAAAATATTCGTGTGATCAAAAGAATTGAGATTTAGTATTCCAAAGTTTGCAATTCATAAAATATAGAAACTGTATCAAGATAATCAACTTTGTTGTGATTTATAAATTACAACACCCAATATGAATTAAAATTACCTTGTTAATAGTTCGGGTCGATTAAGGCTGATGTGGTCAAGAAAACTCGAGATGTAGTTTCTAAAGACACCCTGTATATCAACAAAGACACAACTACTTACTTGTAAATATAGATTGATATTATAGTTTTTAATAATGAAATAGTTACGACGACGTTACGTTTAAAAGTTTGAAGAGCTCGAAGTAGGTCACTCGGTGTAAAGTTAGTTACTCATTTATTTTTATTTTTTTTTTCAAGTAGGTAGCCTTATAATAGTAAAGAATGAAAATCAAAATGGGTCTAAATACCTTATCGAAGGGGCAACATGGCCTCTTTTTATAAACTTCTATCGTTCTTATAAGTTATAATAACCCCTGTAACCACAGGAATTTTAAAATTCTGCTAGATAATTGAGTTTTATTTTTAAACTCAGTATGTAGAGAACTATCATAGAAATAAAAATGAATGGTTTTAACAACGCTACACAGAAAATTAGATTAAAAAAGTCGTTACAAAAAATTGGTGGCCATTTTTGATCTATTTCCGATAGTAAATTAAAACAGAAATGTCGTCATAAAACCGTGACTTCCTATCTACACGATTTATTATAACAAAGGAATTTTTTGTTACTGTATGTGTTATATCTCTGGTATAATTGCATGATATTTAATTTAAACAAAACAACGGCAAAAAAAACTGAAATAATAAAAAGAACAATAAAAGGTTGGATGATATTGACAAGTCCGGTGCATTAAACGCATAAAGACAAAATCTCTAATTATTAAACTAGTTTTAATTAAAGTTTGAAGAGTGCTGTAAACAGCAAAACAATGTGATAAAAAACCAGAGAGCGTAGAATAACCTTAGAAAGTGTTTCCTGCTCGAGTCTTATCTGTGTTCGTTTGAAACGATCGCGCGCGAAGGAAAAACCTCTTAATCACGCTTACTTTTATGGTGGATTCAATAGAATTGGTCTTATAATGGCAGGTGATTTAAATAAGATCGTTGCCCCGCGGATTTCGCTCTCATGATTATAAACTAAATAACAAATTCCACCACAATTACACAATTATTTCTTGCACATCTCTGCATCTTTTAAAACACGAACGTTCTCGAACACTTTTATGTTTTACTGGTAAATTGTAGGTAAAGAAATTTATTATCGAGTGCCGCATTATGGTTAATAACACTTGTTAATGTTGTTTTAACAGTTGCAAAAGCAGAGAATAGCTGTTTTTTTCTCTCTCTTGAAAGAATTAAAATACTTTATTATTACTATCCGAAACCCTTTCCAATATTGCCTCATAAATAGCACGTTTCCTTATTACCAAGAACAATTCTACTAAATGCATCGATTTCTTTTACAACAGTTGCACAGTATTATTATACAGCGTATAAAAAAAGGCATGTAATGATAGCATATGGTATATTAAAAAGATACCTACCATAACAATATTTTATACATTCATTGAATTCTATCAATGGGAAAAATAGTTAAACTCAAAATGTGACGAGTTAAAAGTGTAACGTTTTTAAACTGCATAACACTTGTTTAAAACATAAAACGTGTAGTTAATTACCTATAGTGATTAAAATAAATATTCTGGCAGCTAGATAAAAATAAAATCTTTCAAGTTTCAGACAATGCTTTACCATAATAAAATTAGAAAATTGAATAAAAATAAACAACAGAAAAAGAAATCATTTATTTACAAAATTATAGAATACACTAGTAGGAGCTAATGTGTTTGGCATCAACTATATCTTCTGACACCAAATAGATTTTTTCCTTATGGTTTGTGGTATCTTGATAAATAAGAATAAAAACACCCAACCACTCTGTATGGTTAAACTTGCATTGCACTATTGGGATCTCGGAAATTGTAAGAGATACAAAGTCGGTTAAATTAGAAGATTTGGCTATTTTGGAGATCAGTTTACTTATGCTTTTGTTTTTTCAAAAAAGTTCACGGCTTACTAGATATTTGCTAAAAACGAAATTATCTTATTTTGTTTTAAATAAAAAGCATTTCCCACTTAGTGGCCATGGCTTTAAACATATGAAAATCATTGATTTTTGTCAGATAAATTACATTTGTTATGTAACAATTGCTAAAACAAAACAAAAGACGCCTTTAATATACTTTACTGAGCATTCACAGATAGCATCAAATAAGCAGCTAATGCCCCATAAAAGCGTATTTATTTTGTTTTAGCAATTTTTGCATAACAAATAAATTTCTTTGATAAAACTCCACGACTTTGAGTGTTAGATGTCATGGCACACTATGATGAAAAATGATTTCCACTTCATAACTCGGTAAAACAAAAGAATAGCTATGTCAAACCATGTATCACTGAAAGGCATTTAAGACGTGCTACTCAGTAATATGGAAATCAAGTAGGCGTTCTATTAGAAAAAATTTAGATTTACGTTCCACCGCGGAAGTAAAACGAAAGACGATTGCGACAATAATTTTTTTGTGTTTCGGAGTAAATTCTCTAAAATACCCTCTTTGCGGTTTTTTTCTGTCTTTGCTCGTTCCTGAGATATTTCACTTAAAAAAAAATAAGATAGTTTCGTTTTTAGCAAATATCTAGTAAGCAGTGAATTTTTCTGAAAAACAAAAGCATAAGTAAATTGATCTCGAAAATAGCCAAATCTTTTCTAATTTAACCGACTTCGTATGTCTTACAATTTCCGAGATCCCAATAGTGAGCATCGAAATGTGGACACACTATACGTAGATATTCAACACACATATCGTCGATAAGAGATAGCAATACAAACAACATATACTTTGATATGTATACAGGTTAGCCCAAATTCCATAAATTGCGAGGTATTCTGGAAACTGAATAGTTGGAAAAATCAGAATTTTGATATAAATTATGCTTTTATTTACGAGTTATGACCAAAAATAGATTTTGAAGATTTTTTTTTGAGCAACTGCTGTAGTATCGGTTATTGAAAAATTATTAAATTTTCTCTTTTTTTCGATTGTATTGGAGTAATAATAAATCATTCAGTTTTTTTAAATGGTAATCATGGTAATCTTTGACATAGATAAGCTTGCCAATAGAGTAAGCTACGGTTTTTAAAAACATTTATTCCAACCTAATCTCTTAGGTTTCCCAGCTACCAGTATGACTTAAATTTGAAGAATAGTATGTTCTATCAACAAAACGATGCTACTGTCCACACTGAAAATACTTACCTTTTCAAAAATAATAATAATAATATCAAAAACTCACTTATTAGTCATCTGATTTTGCACCACCAAACTACCATCATCTGAGTTTTCGCCAAAATGGAGTACAAAATACATCACCATACCATTGCATCACTCTCACTTAATCTTATTTTCATACTGCAATAATAATATCCAAAAAACACCAGGTTCTGCTTGAATACGTTTGGTAACAAAAGAAGATGCTTTCCGTCTATATCATGGCCATTTGTTCATAATACATTCATTGATTTTCTGCAACCTTCAGGTAACAATAAGCTTAATAACTTCTTTATTTCTACTAATCGTTTACAAAGTTGAAATTATACGGATTTTACTTTGTCAATGAAATATACATCTTTATTACTGAATTGACTTAAAAATTTTATCAGTTATTGCTTATTATCAGGTACCGAAAAATATAAATATACAACGTTGATTGCAGAAAACTTGATAGAAAACTGAATAAAAAGTTGTCCATGCTTTCAAAGTTTAGAGAATCTTCGAATAGATTCAATCATTATTCTGGGTTAGGTGGAAGAACAGGGTGTGGCTTGCTATTTTTAGAAGCTCGCCTCATTATATTATTTTACTATAATAAGAATTTTATAAATTATACTCAAATAAAACCCTTTATTATTATTATTATTATTATTATTATTGCTATTTACACGAAAACTGACATTAATTGTGCGGCAAGATCTTCGGACTTTGCAACTCTTGGTTTGTCTCTGTAGTGGTTTATAAAGAAATGTCTTGAGAAATAATTCACGACAAAATAATAAAGATGTTAGTTGACCTTTAGTCTGGGCTGAAGTTCCGTATACTGGGCTCCGCGGAGGGGGGGGGGGAAGTGGGGTATCCATCGATCGGGCTTGGCGAGAGTCGCAACGAATTCATTTCCAGGTGGCGCAACCGTCGGTCTCAAAAGTTACGAGTATTTTTCTAAAGCGCCGCTACCATTTTATATAAGAGTTTCATATACCGCACCTCGTGGAAGAGGTCACGTGGGGTATCAATTGATCAGGCTTGACGAGAGTCACAACGAATTCACTTCCAGGTGGCGCAATCATCGGGGTCAAAAGTTATGAGCATAGACGTTGAATGATTTTGTAACTTAGATTAAATTAGGTTAGGTTAGGTTAGGTTATGAATCCATGGAAACTCAAAAGCGCCGGTGATGTAATGCAAAATCATTGAGTCTGTGGGTGTTAGCGACGTTTTAGAAAAAATGTTCATCACTTTTGACCCCGAAGGTTGCGCCACCTGGAAGCAATTTCGTTGTTATCTTCTCGTGAACCCCGATCGATTGATACCCCATTTGATCCCACCCGCGAGGTGCGGGGATATGAAACTCGAAGAAACTTTAGAAGAATGCTCACAACTTTTGACCCCGACAGTTGCTCCACCTGGAAGTGAGTTCGTTCGTGCGAGTATACGGAACTCGAGCCAAAGTCTGTATCAAAAAATGTCAATATCGACAAAATTGCACCCAAAATCGTGTATTTTCGACTAGTCGACAATGTACGTAATAATTTGCAATTCAACGTTTCATCAATTTGCACTGCGGCAGTCGTTATCAACAACTTTCTTAAATACCGACCTAGATTTTTATTTTTTATTTATCTTAGCTAGCTATTCGAAATACAGGGTGACCCAACGAAGAAAAAACAGACTGATAACTCACACAAAAAGAAGTTTTCAGAAAAACGCATAAACACGTCTATTTGTATTGGTAGGGGGACATTTTCTGACGTATAATTCGAACCCTAAAGTTTCAAATTCGTTGAATACTAGTTCTACTTACACCAGATACAGCAGCCAATTGCCTCGTATTCAATGCCACCCGTAACTGCCACTTCCACTCCTTCATTTCGCAGGGGGTTCTCAGCATTTTTCTTTTTATTGGCCACGGATCCTGTTTCTTGAAATTTTGCCACTAACTTTAAAACATACCTGCGAGCTACATGTTTATTTGCATGTCGCTGATTGAACAGCTCGGCAGTTTTGTTTGTATTTTCAATATTTTCAAAGAAAGGTGCAATCATTTCAACCCTTTCTACAATCGAGTAACCATAATGTAAATTTTTCTTAATTGACAAATTCACTTGCCGCCCACACTAGGAAAATAAAACATCTGGGAATGCAAAGCATAACCACAACGAACTCCGTTTTGTTACTTTTTTCAGACTTCGGCAGCCATTCTGACCATGTTCCCGAAGAGTTATCAAAAAACGAAGATACCACGTTGTCTTTAGTTTTTGATGTAGAATCGAAATCTGAAGTCAAAATTTCAAAATTTGACAAAAAATCCGGACATACAGACTTCGGAAATTCAGTAACGACTCCTTCGGAGTTCGTTAAAAATAAACATGACAGACTTGTCTAGAGTGCATAGAAGATTGTCAAATTAAATGAAAGCGATGCAGTATGGAAAATTGAAAAGCTACTTGAACCCTTCCCATTAGAAATTCTTGAGAGGTTAACGCCCTCCCCCCTAGAGGGTTTGAAGTTTAGGGTTCGAATTGTTGATCAAAAATTCCCCCCTCCCAATACAAATCGACGTGTTTTTGTTTTTTCGAAAAATGATTTTCGTGGGAGTTATTCAGTCTGTTTCGGTTTCGTTGAGTCACCCTGTCTAGTGCTGCATGACACAAGAATAGTTAGAAATGTTTTGTTTGCCAGCTATGTTGAAATTTAAAAAATTAATATGAAGGTGAACACACTGTTGCTATAAAAGCAAAGTACGTCATCAGAAACAGTCGTAAACGCTGTAAAATCTCTAGATCTGGAGGTTTATCACCAACTCTGGCAGCATAGGTTGTAGCTGCTGTTCATCTTCTTTTCCGCCATTTAATTTTGACAAAATTTAGAGTCATGTGTTGGTTTGATTCAAAAATGAGGAAAAATCAAAGCCTACACTGAATTCTATCATACTGAAGCAGACTAGACACAAATTTCATTTTTTTTAATAATAGAGATGTCGAATTCGGAACATCCTGTTTATAAAGTAGCGATGACTAATGAGATAGTGGATGCTTCATCAAAATTCTATTTGCAAATTATTTCGGTGCACTTTTCGATAACAACACGTGAAGGACGTGGAGCATGGTTAAGTTCATATAATACTTTGCTTCTATAGAGCATCCAAGTAGGCATTAAACTGTCCGAGCTATTGCTTTTGCACTTCACTAACAGTTATAATTGGTAATGCTACACAGTTCAGTGTCTATGCATTTTATAAATCTCAATCTATAACTTTAGCGTTTTGTGTCTTCCCAAATGTTTGTGGAATTCCATAATATGAACATTTTATGCAATATGTAAATAGAATTACCAAATTAACATTAGGACTTGATTAACGTTCATCAGTATTCTATAGAACGTTAAACAAAGTTAAAATATTTTTTTTCTATTACCTCCCTTACTTTTCCTTTCAAACAGGTGTATGATTTTAATCAGGAATCTAGATTACTTGAAAACAAAAGAATTCTTAAGATATTTCCATACAGAAGTATGAATCCCAGTGTATGAAACATTAGATAAAAAAGTAGTTGGGAATTTTGTTTTCATACTTTTTTGTCCTTGAAATGTCAAGGTGTATCCAAGCAAAACAGAGGGATTTTTGGATTCGTGTCAAGTGGAAAAATTGAAGTTTTACCACATACAAGATATTTATAAATTATAACGACAGATGTTATAACTTAAATAATATATCGCAGTACACAGTGGCTCAAATTGATTATCATTATGGGATACCTAACTTAGTATTAAGGATAGCGAAAAATCGTTTCTATGACCGTAGGCTACCTTTCTATCTTCAATTCAGATATGA
Source organism: Ignelater luminosus (assembly GCA_011009095.1). Classification (NCBI taxonomy): domain Eukaryota; kingdom Metazoa; phylum Arthropoda; class Insecta; order Coleoptera; family Elateridae; genus Ignelater; species Ignelater luminosus. The sequence continues at coordinate 118,823 of VTPC01001036.1, forward strand.
AAGCAAAATTCGAATATCATGACCTGCTGTCAAAATATCGGCAAAAAATAATTTTTGTTTAGCTCAAAGGCTATATCACGAAAATTTAACGCAACAACAATGTCTTACAAAAAGCACATTTTGCAAACATACTGTTACGTTTTGACAAAAACGTGTATTTATTTTTAATATTTATTTTTATTTAGTTTATTACAATTTATTTCCGTATTTATTTACACTAAATTATTTATTTATTTATATACAGAAGAATTTATTTATCACTAATTAACATTTATTTCGTTCGTAACTACTAGCTGATTGACTGTAGAACTCCTTCTGCTCGGTCAACGCCGCCTTATATTCGTTTCCGCGTGGTTCTTGATAAGCCCAGAAAGTTTGCGTCCTTCTGGAACATTCGACGGTGGAGGTCTCGATAGTTCGAGATTTCTCCGGCACATTCGACCAGCTTGTTCGAGACTTTTTCTAGAATATTCTAGAGGTGGCGCGTTACATAACATCGAAATCTTTGGGAAATAAAACTGGATTGTCCAAAATCAGAAATGCCAATCGTGGAGTCGAAAGAAATTTAAGAACATAAATAAATATGGTGAAAGAGATATTGGAAATAAACGAAATCTCACCACAAGTAACAGAGCGATTTGCACTGAAATTGGTGACTCGCATCAGTTCGTCCTAAAAGTTTTGCAAAAACAGCAATTGCATTTATTTAATATTCAATAGGCACAAACACTATTGGAGGTAGACTATCTACGGCTCTTCAGTTTGCTTGCTTACAAAAATGTTTACAGTCGGGTTTTTACGTGACAATACTATTTTGCGATGATTTGTTTACCAGAGATACGGTTATGAATTTCCATAACAACCACTATACATATATTGGTCACAGAAAAATGCGCATATTATTATTCCAACGAAAATCTTGAGCAAGGATTGTAGAAGATAAATTATTTGGTCCCTATTTCTTACCGCCTACACTAGCTGGTCAAAATCACAAAAATCTCCTAAAAGACTAAGTTCCAACACGATGGAGCGCCAGCAATTTCAGTCGCATTGCCACAGAATATTTGCACTGAGCATATCCAAATAGGTGAATTGGAAGAGATAGAGCAATTCCATGGTCTGCTCACTCATCCGACTGGATTATTTTATTTGGGAACATCTCAAACAATAAAAAAAAGAGGTAGTACTGATAAATCATTTTCAAGACTTGCATCTCGTTCTCAAGAAAACTTCACAAATTCATTCATCATCTTGAATTTTTCAAAAACGACGGCTTCATGTTTTCACTAAAGAATTTTCATTACTTTCAAGTTTTCTAGGGTGCTGGGTACATTATGTCTACGTCAAACGACAACTGTTTGCATAACTTACCTGCAGTAAAACATGTTTTTAATAGAACGGTAGTCCTATCAATAGTCGACCTGGCTCAATTTGAACCTGGAGTCGGTGGATATTTTAGCCCCTATATGATAATCTAACGTTGAATTAATTTGTATTTTTTGACTTGGCTAAAGGTTGTAATTTTGGATTTTGGACACTACTTGATCAGCAGCCATTATCACGGTGGCTTCTTCAGATTACTAGGATTTTCTTTTTAAAAAAAATTGAAGGAAGGTGTCTTCTGCGTGTTTTACAACTATTTCTGATTCTTTATTTAAGTCCAGAAGTTTTTAACACGCAACAAATGTATCCTACGGATTTGGCCTTGGTAGGCCATTATATGATGTCATAAAATTGAATTACTTATTTCTTGACTTGACCAAAAGTTAAAATTTTTTATTTTGGCTCTACTAGACCCCCAGACTAGTTTGGCCCCGAAGTCTCTACACACGAAGTCCCCTGGGCCAGTTCGATTCTGTAGATTTCCATGTCGAGACTTTTCAAGGTAACCAAAACCAAAATCTTTTTGACGCTTTGATTTGACCTACTTTAAATCAAGAAATTCTTAACACGTCAAACATCCTTCTGGTCTACTGATATGTTCAGTTCAATTACTTTATAGCAAACAGAACAGCATGAAAAACTGTAATCGTTGCGTCAATAGACTATGATTTATAAATAATTATTAATTACTATAGATTCTATAACTAGCAAAATTTTAATTCTGGTTTCTGTTTCTAAGTGTTGACTATTGTATTGCAGAAGGTTATTTTAGTGCAAAACAAGTAACCATGCGAAATACCTTTTATTGTAATAATTTACGACTATATAATACCCCGATGTTCTAGGAATCATCTGTATACCCACAATCACTGAAAATAAAACACACCAGCAGTTCACTGGCTAACTGCGTTTCTCTGTAACGTTCGTTCATTTTCAATGATTGCAATTGTACATTCAATGCTTCTAAAAGTCAAATGCAGTAAACTTTAAACCACAATTTAGTTCTTTTTAAATTGAATAACATTCGCGTTAGTTATTTATAACTTCCCGTAAAGTTCATTTTGCAAAATTTCTAAATTGAAAACAAACCGAGATTTTATCGAGACAAAAAGTGACATAAAAATACAAAATTGTTTCTTTTTTAGCGAAAAACTGTTATTACACCAACAATTATAAGAAAAGAAAGAAGATAAAAACGTAGCTCACTTTAATTATAAATGTCTGCATTCACATTTCATTTCCGTTTAACTGTTTAAAGAGAGAATCATACCGAGAAGTTATCAATTCCCTTAAAAAAATTTAAATTATATGCTATGGCTTCGAGTTAATAAGGCAAAAATAAATTGCAGTAGGTCAAATGCGGTCAAATGCAATAAGCCCTGTTTTGTTGTGCAGTACTGCAGTATAAATTAAACCATATTAGCCTTTTTAACGACAAAATCATATTTTTACACTGACGGATGCATAAACAAACGAACTTATACAAAACAATCGACAAAAAAACAAATACTTTGAAACACAACCCGACTAATAAGAATTAAGAAAGTGTACACTTCTCTAATAAACACAAACTTTATCAAAAGTTGGTTTAGGCATTTGATTTTGTAGCTGTTGTGGTATTGGATAAAAACGGACCTAAAATCTCAATCACTTGTAAGATTGCATTTAAATTTGGTAACTTAAAATAAATAAAACAAATAACTTTCATCTTTGTCTAACTCGGTAAAATTATATAAGACCATCTCTTCTTTCCTGCTATTTTTAAAGATGAGTTATGGGAAGATAATAAGTGCTGCTGGATTAGATTTACTACACTTAATTTACTTTTAATAATGAACGTTCCCAAAATAGTTAAATTCTCTGTATGCTATTTTTAGAAGCTCAAAAACCTATTTTAATGGCCCTTATCGTTATCAACACGTAAAGAAATAATCTCGTAACAATTTACAAAACAACTGTTCCAAAAACATATATAAAGCATTTGTTTTTTAAATTAAAAGCAAACAAAAAAACAGAAAATGAAAACAAAACAATCACAGGGTTACATTCAGCACAGCGTACCACGATTTAGCTGGATTAGTAGATTATAGAAAATGGTATCATTATTTTTAATCGGTTTAGCGGTTATAAATACAATGGTATGCGATTCAAAGGCAATGGAATTTTTAGGTAGGTACAAACTATACAAGTTTTTGTGTCGCTATACTGATAACACCTGCATGCCTGGATGTCTAGAGAGCGAAACGTGTTTTTATCAGCAGTCGAGGCATGCCATAAAGAGTCTGGAGAACAGCGAGATAAATCCGTGGGGATCGAATCCGGTGAGCGGCTGACAGCACAAAGCAGCCGTTATCACCGAAGGCTCATCTTATCATTGCTAAACATCTTGCCGCTCCTTGCCAAACTTTCTCTAAGAGCAGGCGACCAAGCAAACCTGCCAGGTGTTTATGCTAGAGCAAACACATAACCTATCTGGGCAGTTGTAATCACACACACAATGCATCTAGGCAGGCTGCGGAGCCCACGCATCGCAGATGTTGAAGAAACAAAAAGAAAATTTTATTTATTTCGGTGCAGTCTGTAAAACGAGCTGAAAATAACTTAAACCAATGCAGCTACGATCCGCGACAGACGTCGTCCCTAGCTCACAAACCCCGTACTCAAAAGGCACATAAGCAAAAGAAGTGCAATCAAAAGAAGAGGTTAATAACAAAGTGACGGAATTAAATACACACAATGAATCACCTACCAGTATAGAGAGACACGTCATTATCTTGGCTGGGATCTTCCTGTCGGCGTTATCATTTTCAAAAATAGATAAATTGATATCCCTATCAGCGCTTTCCGGACATGATAAACAAAGACGACACACTTGATAAAACTTTGGCGGTACATTACACATATTTAAACACGTAAAAACACAAAAACAAAGTGACACATTAAGCTTAGCGTTACATTTAACATAAAAAAGAGAATTTGCACAGCCTTGTTTATTGTTTTCGGGAAATTTTCGAACGATTCACACGCGCACGACGATTCATTTCGTTTGTCAGAGCTCGGATATAAATTAAGGCACTGCCATGGCCACCTTGATTAAAAGGTGCAATGATTAGCGCACGACGGCTCTTACAAATTCTTATCACTAAGTTCTACTATTCATCTATAGATGGCGAGACTTCTGCCAAACATTCATATAAACAATAAAAACATAGAACTCCTGTTTTTTCTAGAAAATATAATTTAAAAACGATATTGGCTGTGTCTCCACTACCGTATTTAATATTTTCTTCTAATATTAATTAGAAAGAACATTAAAATACATAAACTTAAGCATTGGCAATTGAATTTAGATTGAAGGAAACTATTTCTTTTAAATTATCAGGTTAAACATAAGTTTCTTGATGTTATTCTTACATTTAAAAACTTTGTGGACGTACAGGTAAAAACATGCTAGTTTTCAGAATTCTTTTGGGAAGGGAATTTACTTCTATGAGCATACGTCAGAAATTCCTTGAAACGTGCGTGAAAGGTATGACTCATCACTTGAAATAGCCTGATTATGCTTTACTTCGTAGAAAGAAAGAATCGAAATTGCTTGTTGTGATTCTAGTTAAAAACGCATACCAATCAAAGAAATCTAACAGTTTTACTCCGACTGTGAATCATCGAAAGAGTAGTAAAGTGAGTGTTCATCCCAAAAAATTCATGAGGTTAGTGTACTATTATTATACTTTTGTAACGTGTATTTTGTAATCATCTAACAAGTCTTCAAAACAAAGAGGTCAGGACACACCTCAGTAATCATCATTTACAATGTTCATTAATCAACTCCCACATATTAACATCTAAATCGTGTTTCAGATTTTATGGAATTATCTGATACAACCTACTATATTCTGCTGCTAATAGTGCTATTACCAGTAAAATTGTTTTTTGGTTTGTGGGCTTGGTTAGGTTGGGAATTGTTTAAAAACAATTAATATTTCTAAGATGAGTGTACCAGTAGTCGATAACCACAAGATAAACAGTATGAAAAGAAACCTAACTTTAGACTTTAATCAAGCAAAAAAAGCAAATTTAAATATTCCAACTGGAAACTCCGTCTTATCATCACCTGATCTAAATATGTTGAAAGTGGGTACACCTGAGCTAGAAAAGATGATTCTAGCAAATGGAATTGCTAACACGCCAACACCTGGAGTAGTTTTTAGGCCTGTAACTGAAGATCCTGAAACATTTGCTAGTGGTTTTGTCAATGCACTGAATGATCTACATAATAATGCAAGTACCACTCAAGGTATGTGTCTTGTTTTCTTGTTTATGAATATCTTTTAATTTATACTGTTTGTTTTTTTATTTAGCATCGGACAATTCCTCTGGAGGAACAGTTTATACAGAGTTAGATCAACCCAACCTTGGATATTTACCTCCAATAGTAAAAGAAGAACCACAAACAGTACCAAATATCAATAGTACCACCCCACCTATGTCACCTGTTGATATGGAAGCACAAGAACGTATAAAATTAGAACGGAAACGTCAACGTAATCGTCTTGCTGCATCTAAATGTCGTACGCGAAAACTTGAACGTATTTCGAGATTGGAAGATAAAGTGAAACACTTAAAGAGTGAAAATGTAGAACTTGCCTCTCTTGTTAATCAGTTAAAAGAACACGTTGGACTTCTTAAAATTGAAGTCATGGAACATGTGCATGCTGGTTGCCAGATCATGTTATAATTGACGTATTGATATTGTTTATATATCATTTTGTGTAAGATATAATATCTGTTACTGTAATAATTTTAATTTAGGTTATTTTTGATAGTTTTATAAGTATTAGCTGTAGCTGTAAGTTAAATGCAATCAAGTGCCAGTTGTTATATTCCAATCTTACTAATGTAACTAAAATGTACTGTAATTTGGAATAAAAGATATTCTTTTATATGAAGCATGAATCTTGAATCTTAGTTACTGTTGACAAAAGGTATATTGCAAGGCTGTTGCTAGGACTGAATTTTGGCGGGAACTCCTGGGCTCAATAACAAAAATAATTTGTAATAAATAATAGTTATTAAAATAACAATTAGTTAGAATTTCGGGGGGTTTGAACCCCCCAAAACCTTTCCCTAGCTACAGCCTTGGTATATTGTTCAATAACCGGTAATGGTAAGTTACTGTAGTGCCTATGTATAGAATACGGCAAATACAATTTTATTCTGAGACGAATGATATGAAATAGTTGATCTTTTTCTTGATCTCGCTTTTACTAATTGATCATTAACAAAGAGCAATGTACTAGAGTATGTACAGTATAGTTTTTGATTCAAATTAATTTTTCAACTCAAGAAACCAATTTAAAGAATTATCTTGCTTAATACAGTAAATTGTTTAAATCCATTTTAATTAATTCAAATAGAATATTCAATAGATTGACCACATTGAATTATTATCAAATGAATTAGATTAACCAAATAATTAAATTTTAATCAGTTTTTTGAATCAATTTAAAGTATTAAATAGTCTGTTTCAATCAATGATGTGCATTGACATGTCAACAATAGGTAATTGTTGACATTCTCGTGTAAATGTTCAAGAAGGCTAAAACATACAAATTTTGATGAATTAGGTTTTACATTAAATGAATAGCAAAATCAAAACATGTAGCATTGGGAGCAGATGCATGGTGATACAGCAAGATGTAGTTCTCCAGAATAGTCATGTTATATTAAATTGCTAAATCTTGATGAGTTTAACTTTTTATACAAGTATCATAAACTATTCCAGTATAATAAATATTAAAACCGGTTAGAATAAAATCTTGACAAATTTATTTAAGTAATGGTAACAACAATGGAACTGGAGCCAACAGATTGCACAAACCCATATTTATTTATGGAAAAAGAAGTTGAACAGCTTTATGCATGCACATTCAATTGCCGATATTTTTGATATCAATAAATCCATGTCAAAAATTCATATTGCTGACAGGCACCATCACTGAAGTGGACTTTGACTTTACCTCATCTTTGCAGTGTACAAACAAACATACAACAAATTCAAATTCACAACTTAAAACTATAAATCACTACATTTATTGACAACTTATGTTTTAGAAAGATGACAAAAATGAACAGACCTTTAGCCTAAAAATATTTATTTAGTAATTTCTAGCGAAACTTTAAAGTACTCGTGTCAAAGCCTACTCTTAATTGCATGTTATAGACTATCTGCCTTGTGCACATTTCTAATATCAGCACTGTGTAATAATATTCTTATGAAAATAAAGAGTCAGTAATTATCAATTTATTTACAATTTATTATTTATTATGCATAAAGAAATACACTTTGGTGTTTTGTAGATTTGATATGAACACAAAACGTGTGCATTACAAATTTTGTGGTGCAATGTAGGCTGTCATAATTCACTTGTTTTTTCACTACAAAAATCAAGAAAGAAGCAACTTATAAAATACTAAACAAGCTCTTCATACTCTTTGAATCCAATTTTTCTGTTTATGTGACTGTCCTATAAAATGAATCAAGCTTCACAGTTCCATATTGTTGCGTCCCATTATGCAAGAATGCATATTAATTCAAGCCGGCAACCATAGTTTACCCTATGTCATCAAGTACAAGAAAAATTCGCATTTCTTGTGAAAGTGTAATAAAAGTTCCCCCACCCCACAGCAACCTCTTGGCAAACCATTTAATTAAATAAAATATGAACAGTTCAAAATACACAGATGAACGAGTTTGAATAATTAACAAACCTAAGGAAAACATCTTTTCCTTTTTACAATCAATTTAATGTATCAAAACATCAGACTCAAATAAAATATTTTTAATTAACACACATTTAAATTCTTTAGTACATATCAATACATTCATAATTCTTTTCAGCTCTGAAAAAAAAAGTAAACCTATTTACAGTGTATGAATAACTTCGTATTAAATATATTTAGGAACATTTAAATGATAGTAATAACATATATTTATAAAAAAATAAGTTTATAGTACAAATAAAATAATAATACATATATATTTGTCTAAAATTAAAATAATCACATAACTCTTATCAAAATGTTACTAAAATGTGTTTGAAAAAAATGTAAAAAAAAAGTAAAAGCAACCAACTAGTAATTAAAAGTAAGAGGTAACTGTTAATATAAAAATTTTTTAGAACGTTTTTCAAACACATTAAAAAAATTAATTTAATCAATGCCACTATTATAGCTCTTTGGAAATCAATAATTCTTCAACACCCATACGACCCTGATGATGCCACACTCTATAACGAGCTAAATCTTTTCTTGTAACCAATCCAATTACCTACAGATATTCAATATTAAAACTTATAATTAAAAATACAAAGATTACTAACCTCATTTGTATCATTAACAATAGGTAAATGTCTCAATCCTAGTGCTCTGAAAAGTCTAAACATTCTTGGCAAAGAAGTTGACTAAAATTTAAAAGATTAATCAGTAGGTGATAAAGCATTCAGTATAATATTCTACTTACATGTAATACTGAATAAGGAGATGGATTCATAAAAGGTCTCAGATCTATCGAGTATGTCTTTTCTTCTTCTGCAATATGTACTTGCTATAAACATAAGTAAGATTTTTATGACAAAAATAACTCATTAGAATAAATGGGTTATAAAAGTTATGATATACAGATTGTTCTTTTAAATCAGTACATTGAAGGGATTTCGTAAATTGTAACCGGTACTTTTTCAAATTCCTTTGTAACAAATATCAAACTAGCAATTTTAATTATCAGAATTATTATATTGCTTTTTCCTTGTAGGATGTAAGAAAATTGCAGCTAATTCTACCTTTTGTTTTCAAACTGGTAATGATTTGGTAATTACACAACAGGATTACACTACAATGTATTTGAGAATTTATACTATATATTGACATTGACAAGAAATGAAAATTAGAAAAATACATAACATCACATATTTTAAAAGAAAATAAAGATTTCTTACATCAATAGTTGGAAATCTTGGATACTCGGCTCTAAAGATAGATGCAGTTACAGTATCCCAATATTCAGCTGTTTCATTAAATAATTTCCTTTGTAAGATTACAATTAATTGAGATCTTAGAATTAAACCACGAATTCTTCCATACGTTACAACTTCACTCTGGAAAATATTTAAGATAATAAACTTCAATTGCTTTACCATTAAATGCTGCATCTAATACTAAACATGTTTAATACTCTGACAACTACATGTTTTATATTTGATGCAGAGGACTATAAGTAAGGCAGAAATTGTTTTCTGTTGTAGAAATTTTCTACCTGATCAGTTATTGGTGGGTCAACCACAGGAAAACCATTGTATGTGGTAAGTTTCAATAACTCAACAATGTGTCCTACATTTTCATTTGTTCTCAATGTAATAACAGGATGTGACATGACTTCACTGGCATAAACATTGTGTACTAAAGGTGGTGGTTCCCATGGTAACAGTGGTACCCCACTTAGTTGTATATGGGTGTCGTAAATGCCCTACAAATATAAAAGTAAGTACTGCTTTTTAATACAATATTTCAGAACATTTACCTCATTAAAGAAGTCCCCTGTCCATTTTGCAGCAATCAGTGTAACAATGAGAGGCAAGGCAAATGATATATTTCCTGTTGTCTCCATGATAATAACAGTCAAACTTATGGTCATTCTCACAACACCTCCAAGCTGTGCTGCAGCACCTATAAGGGCATATTTTCCTGGATGAACTAAAGTCTAAAATACTTTCATTGTATTGATATGTCTACTTTTTTTAATTTTATTATTTACAGCAACTGGTAAAACATGAGCCAATCCAACATACAGAAGTCGGCCCCAAGCTGCACCAGTGAGTAATGTTGGAATAAACAAGCCAATAGAACAAGCAAGTCCAAATGTAGTACATGATAAAATGTAATAAAATACTACAAATACACCTAAAGATAGCGCATTGTGAGTGTTCGGTGGATCGTGAAATAAAGATCTTACAGATGCCTCCGGTGTTTGGAACCAAATACTTGCTAGCACATTGTATTCACCATCCCCACAGTACATCTTAACAAATTAAAACATAAATATTAACAAGATGAAAACAAAAATAAATGAGTACCTGAGTTGGATATTTTGTAGGATCTTGCCCTAAAGGTTTACAATCATTTATAAGATACATCATGAGAAATCCTACAGTAGCAGTTAATGCCGCTACAAGACAGGCCTCAATCACTTTTAAAAATTTATTTCTGATATACCTACAAAATGTAGTAGTATTAATACAAACAAAATAGGAAACAATATTACAACTAACTTTACTCTCCAGACAGATAGTTTAAAATTCAAGTGATTCCAAAGTGCACCTAGAAATCCCCCAATGCAACCCATTAATATAAATATTGGAATCTCATATATTTGATATGAAAAACGTTCGAACTGCCCTAGATTTAATAAGCCAGGAAAATTTAAAATTCCTGGTACTCCATGGTATGTTGAAAGAACAACATTCAAAGTAAAGGTACTTATCACAGAAGCAAAGAATGTTCGCCATGTCAAACCTTGATTCCAAAAACTTGTTCCTTCTTCTAAACTGAATAAAACACCTCCTAAAATAAGTAACATTCTTATAAAACTACTTTAGGAATTAATATGAGAAGTATACAATTAAGCAATACAAACATCCAAATTTCAATTTACTGCAATACCATTTCGTCTAAACTAAATATTAGTTTTGCTCTATTGATAATTTTGCATTAACCAAAACAATCTATAAGATACGATATAAAAGATACTTCAGCCATCACATCTGTTCCTGGCCTGTCTATAGTCTGCTGGAACAGTCGTAATTGACTAGAGTAACCTTTCCCTGGATTAACATGGCTAACTAAAATTGATATTTTTATCCATTTCAACTAGTCATTTCTGTGCAATATAACAACACTGAACATAGTCCTTTGAAACAATGGGCGCATTCAAAGTAACACAACACAACATTATACATAACATATTTTATTATTGTTCTTACCAACAGGTGCACCAAAGGCCGCAGATACACCTGCAGCAGCGCCACCAGATACAAAATCTCGTTTTTCATGATCTTCCCGAAAATAATAAAACATATTAAAATCACTCTTAAAAGTTGTACTCTTTCCTTGGGAAATCCCAGCAGCTACTACAGCCCCAGAATGAATCATAGGTCCTTCCTAAAATTTTCAACATTTGATTTTTTTAATTTCTGTGTTAGTAAAACAGCACAGAAGCATTTGTAATATAAAAATTCATGTACAGACAAACTATTTAGTAGTGAGCAAATGATCAACTTCGGTCAGAGTATAGGAATTTCTTCATTTAGAAGGCAGCTTTGAATTTTTTGCCCCACAAGTTATACGAAAAAATGCACGAGCTGAATTTTCAGTAAATCATACGGAAACTTGCATGCTGATCTCATTACCACTATACAGTGTGTCCACATTTCGAAGCTCACTATTGGGATCTTGGAAATTGTAAGAGATACGAATTCGGTTAAATTAGAAAAGTTTTGGCTTTTTTGGAGCTCAGTTTACTTATCCTTTTGTTTTTTCAAAAAAGTTCACGGCTTACTAGATATTTGCTAAAAACAAAATTATCTTATTTTTTTAAAGTGAAATATCTCAGGAACAAGCAAAGATAGAAAAGAACAGCAAAGAGGGTGTTTTAGAGAATTTACTCCAAAACATAAAAAAATTATTTTCGCAATTGTCTTTTGTTTTACTTCAGCGGTGAAACATAAATTAAATGTTTTTTAATGGAAAACCTACTTGATTTCCATATTACTGAACTGCACGCCTTAAATGCTTTTCAGTAATACATGGTTTGACATAGCTATTCTTTTGTTTTACCGAGTTATGAAGTGAAAATCATTTTTCATCCTAGTGTGCCATGACATCTAACACACAAAGTCTTGGAGTTTTATCAAAGAAATTCATTTGTTATGCAAAAATTGCTAAATCAAAATAAATACACTTTTATGGGGCATTAGCTGCTTATTTGATGTTATCTGTGAATGCTCAGTAAAGTATCTTAAAAGAGTCTTTTGTTTTGTTTTAGTAATTGTTACATAACAAATGTAATTTATCTGATAAAAATCAATGATTTTCATGTTTAAAGCTTCAATACCAGAATGCAGTGGTGTTTGAAAAAATCAAATCGGTCGATTGGTTTTCGAAGAATTAATTTTTTTAATTTTAACAAAGGTACATTATTAAATTTATCGTAATAGATGCTTGAATTGCACTCCATTGCTGGCTTGTAATTTTAGATAAGTAAAGTAAAATAGGCTTTATCATTGCTTAGCAACCAATGGAGAGCAATTCGAGCATCTATTACATTAAATTTAATAACGTACATTTATTAAAATAAAAAAATTAATTCTTCGAAAACCAATCGATCTCTTTGATTTTTTCAAACACCACTGCATTCTGGTATTAAAGACTTTTAATTTGATGTGCCACATGTTATATCATCCAATTTAAAATTTTAAAGTGGGCGTGGCTGGAGTTTAAGGGTAGAATCTTAATCAAAAACTTTGTACATAGTTTAGTCTCCCCCTTCCAGTAGAAGATAATGCCCTTGGATTTATTCCGATATCTTTTTTGGTTTTCAAGATATTCAGAGTGGGAAGTTTTAAAATGATCACCCTGTATGTAAAAGATCACTAAAATAGTCATAACAGATGCAAGATTACAAGATGTTCAAGATTATTTTCGTTTTAAAAAAACAGGAGTTCATTTTCTAGGTTAGAATCAACAGATTACTTTTCCATTCTTAAAAAAGTCATTTATTTGCTTAGAATGGAGCAAAGTGCTTGAATCTGTTCTCTTTAGTCATGTAAGAGTGTTTGACTGCCTCTGCTTGAAGTAATTTGAACAGGCATACAAACAGACCTTACCTTACTTGTATGTGATTAGGTAACTCAATGAATTAATGAAGCGATACCACCATGATCATCAGTCTTTTCTATAGCACCCAGTTTGAAATAGTCACCATGATCACTGCTTTTAAAAAGGTAACAATAATGGTTGTGTTTGAAGTGGACAATGTGCTCCAATTCTCCTTATGATAGAAAAGCACAATACAAGTTTCAAATGACCTTAAGGTGGTACTCGTGAGTTGTGACAGCTGACAGGTGTATTTATTGGGTTATAATAAAATTGTTATGATTCAGTGCTTCAGCATGGATATGGTACAAAAATGAAACACTTTTAACAATTTTTGACAAGCAGTAGAAATCTTGTCAATCATTCAAAACTCAGCGCTTTAAAATTTTTAAAATCTCTTTGACATCAGTGACCATACTGGCATTAAAATGTTTCCAATATGACTACTGAAATCCATTCATTTAAAAACGCAGCTTATAAAATTAGAATCCCCTCTGACTGAAATGTCTACATAAGATTACATACAAAGGAGGCACTGGAATGTAAGGAGAAACCTAAAATGCTCTTTAATATACTAACTTTTCCTCCAGCTAATCCTCCAACTACTGAACAAACAACACCAACACTTTTAACAAAAAGAGTTTTTATTCGAACTACACGTGGCACTTTAACTCCATTTAAATAACATTTCACTTGTGGTATACCACTGCCTGCAGCTATAGGCTAAAAGAAACACAGATTAATTGAAAATTCTCGAAAATTTGTTTTATATTATACTTCCACAAAAGCAACTAAAGTTGCTCCAATAAAAACAGGAACTATATTATATAAAACCCATAAGAAATATGGAATGTATAGCTTTCCTTCCGTAATATAATGATCAACATCTGAAATGAAACAAAATTATATTTCATATAAAAACTTTACAAATAATTTAACGTACATTGACTAAGGGATGCATATTTCACTTGAGATAATTCTTCTATTGATATGTCAATTGCACATGCTATTAAAGCAGTTACTACACCAATTAATAAAAATATAAACCATCGTGCTAAATTTTTCTTTACTACAAATTTATATCCCTTTTTACGTTCCTCGTCTAATAATAAATGATTTTCACAAGTATCATAATCTAAACTCTAAAAGGATAGAAATATTAAATTATACTAAAATTATTTAACAAAAACTAAAACCTCATATTTTGCAGAGAGAACATTTAATGATCCTGGTTCAATCTTTTCATCAGAAATCTCCACACGTCTACGAACAGATGATAATAAACTTTTACAGTCATCAGTGTAAATACTGTTAAGTTCTTCTTGACTAGGAGCACTCATGGAAGAAAGATTCTGCAGAATTATGTCGTTTATTTAGAAGTTAATATTAGGATATTAGGATATCAAGATGCTTACCCGAAAATGTGTCACTCTTATAACTTCCTCATTATCTATTTGATTTGCATTTTCCTCAGTGTCCATTTCTGTTTCGTTTCTTCTATATATATATAAATTAATGTGGAAGTCAAATATAAAAAAACATAACAAAAGTATTAAACGTTAAGAATTTAAAACAAATACAACAAACTGTAAGGAGGTCACGCATAAAGATTATATTATAAATATTTCTTTAATTCTTATCATTGGTTGACGTAACTTTTGTTTATCATTATAGGAAAAATTACATCTTCGTACATTTAAATGCGTAATAGGTTAACAAAAACACTGGTGGGATATGTCTGTGGCTGTTATATTCCTTCTTCGTCTATTTTATTATATTGTGGGTATTATACTGCATTAGTATGAGTGAAATGTAAGCCTGGACGTAGATATCATGGGAATTAACCGAATTTACGATTAATCATTTAAGCACGTGGTGGAGTGACTCATTGAAAAAATCAGCTGGGATAAAAGAAAACAGTATAGATCAATCATAGACCACATAGACCTTTGACACCAGCGCTGTTGACACTAAATAGTTTTTTGAAAACTAAACCATGTTTTTATTCAATCGCAAATACGATAATTAATGATCAAGTAATAATAACGGCATTTGTTTGTATAAAAATAATGAAAGATAAATAACTGACAACTAACACTGTAATAATTTAATTTTATAATATATAAAATAATTTTGAATGATCTATACAAGATAACGATAAGTAATTAAAATTGAGCAAAAACAAAATAAAAAAGAAGAGGTTATGGAGTTATGGAGGTTATAATTTGTTTGAGCAGTGATTTAAAAGGTGTTAAGAGGGTGAAGTAAATTGGTGTAAATATTACATTTATAGAAAGAAATAAACAATGAAAGATATACTCATTTTCATACCTGATACATTAGAAAAAGACAGCATAGGATTTTTGGAAGGTTTTTCAAATTTCTCCAAGAGTAACCTCACTTTCTACATAACTAACAATAGATTAGTAAATGCTCCTCCTAAAAGCATAGGTTACTGCAGCGAATATACGCCAGTACAAAGTTCTTTTGATGAACAACATGATGTAGAATGGATTCATCTTAATAATAAAACAGGTGTAATTACAGTCCATGGTTTAAAGGATGAATGTGATGTGAGAAATAAAATACACAATATTTCTTACGATTATAATGCCTTCAAAAATCTAGACTTAATATGTTTTAAACATCAGAATTATGGGGAACATTTTGAATTACTAGCAAAGAAGGTTCAAGATCATCACGTATCTAAACAGAAATCTGCCGGACAACCTTATTTAAAAATTATTATTCAAGTATTGTTGCAGTTGATTTTAAATTTACTACTGATGTTTATTGACATATTCCTTAACGTAATCTTTAATGTAATCGTAACACAATGAAAGATTAATAATATATTATTTTAGCTGTATATGAAATTAGGTTCCATGTTACATTATTCTGCTACTGCTGTACATTTATATACAAATGCAGTTACCTTTAAATGGGTTCTAAAAAAAATTAAACAAGAAAGAAGAGTAACGCCTTGTGTAGGGAATGCTATAGTATCGAAACTAGCAGACTTTATTTGTGGTCTAGCTTTGTTATATTTTGTTTTACAATACGAAACAGAGTTTATTCAATTTGTAGAGAACACTACCGAAGTAAGTTGGTTAATAGGTATTTAGAATATTATTTTATAATAAATTATTAAAATTTTAGATAATAATACAAGCTCTTGAAAAACTTTTGAATTTTCTTATGGGTTCTCCTGTTGGATTAAAATTAAATTATTCTTTTAATAAAACGTTGGGTAGTTTCTTTCTGTATCACATATCTTTATGGAGAGCATTTCTACAAGCCACTAGTCCATTATTGAAGTTCGGATTACATTTATTAATAATTCCTGGTGCATTAGGTCTTTCTTTTCAAGCAGCATTAGTATCAGATTTAGTAGCTTTTAGCACATTCCATGTCTATTGTATTTATGTTTATGCTGCAAGGTAAGTAAATCAAAATAGTTTTGTTGTAATATAATCAAGTTAATTTCAAAGGCTGTATGGTGTTCAAATAAGAGGTTTAATTTCACTATGGCGGTTGTTTATTGGACGAAAATACAACCCATTGCGAGAAAGAGTTGATTCTCATCAATATACACACCATCAATTGTTTATTGGAACACTTGGATTTACTGTGCTGCTTTTTCTATTACCAACAACATTCTTATATTACGCTGTTTTTACAGTGGTAGGTATAAATTTAAATTTTTAATATTTTGTTTCGTGTAAGTATGCAACATTTGTTTTATAGTTTAGAGTTGCTTTAATAAGTCTGGATGGTATATTAGTACGTTTACGTTACATTCTACAGTGTTTACCATTATATGTCAGTACTTTATGGTTGATTAATTCACCTAGTGTAAAAGGTAAATGCACTCTTGCTTTAGATGTAATATAAATAATACTGATACCTTTTGCTTAGGTGCTATCAAATTAAACGTACAAGAGAGGAAAAGTTCAGTAACACCTACAGTATATGCAACATTGCAAACATTATCTCTGTGGCAAAGCATTATTCACAGTGTACCTAATACTCTTGTCAACATACCATCAATTTCATGGAGTCTTATTTTTCGTAGTGTTATAATTGGGCTACTACTTTAAAAGTTGTAATAAAACATACCAATAATTCTGTGATATGTAAAGTATTAGTAATAAATATGTTTATTAATAAAGTAGATCTTTTATTATTTAATTGACTAATGCAGCTTTTATAAATAAATATTTATCTAAACATACGTATGTGTTTTTAAATGTTTTGAATTGAAAATTCTTTATTACAAAAGTAATTCATTCAAAGAAACAAATGAAAATCTGGTCATTTCATTTGGAGAATATAGTGTGAAGGCATACATAACTTATTTTCTATTAAGGGTGGGATGCCCTGGAAAGAAAAGTACCTGTAGTGAAGGACAGAATCTTGTGCAGAAGCCTAGTGATGAATAGTAGAACTTTTGTGTTAACAGAGTTGCAAAATTATCTGCGTTTTAGGGTGTGGGCCATTATTAAACGATAAACGAATGCTTCAGCATTAAAAGGACTAGTAGAAATATTATAGTAGTGTTTCTGTATAAACCGTAAAATTATTCGGTTTCATAACTTCATTTAAATTCCTTGATTTGTTATAAACCTTTTAGATTGTTCTAGAAATATATTTTATTTGCTTAAAGATATTTGCAGAAATTTCAGTAATTTATTTTATATATTCTCACTGCTTATAGCAGTTTAATTTAACAATAACAATAAGCTTTATTAACTAAATTATAACAAACTTTATTTAATTTATTGTTTTATTTATAATATATAATATAATATATTTATTTTATATTCCCCCAATATCAGATTCTCTGAAATTTTAGAAACAATTACACGAATAGTTCGACGCATTCGTGATCTGCATTCGCCTTTCCTGAAAGGATCACGTGAACACAAATACTTCATATACATGCATTTGTAAAACTATATAAGTAGGAAGTTTGCAGGAGAATCGAAATTATTATATTAGTCATAATCTCATTAAATCAATGACTAATTAGAGCTGGTTTTATATCAAGAATAACTCTAAATCTAACATTTTACAAACATACTACATCCTATTGAGTATTGTGCTATTATAAAGACGTTAATGAGGCCTAATTGTCACCTTAGACAACTATATCTGTAAACAAACTAACTAAGCATTACTATACAATAGGAAATGGATAATCCGATCGCTACCTGGTATTTTACTGTACCCACCTGTGGTAAATATTTTTGTCAGGTACGTTTCAAAAAGAATAACATCTGTTTTTGGAAGCCACCTTTTAGGATTGTGTTTACTCATTTTACTGGCAAGGTTAATATTATGTTTTTCGTATAACATAAAATTTAAATTATTATGAAATCAGCTGCTGATTCCAAACGAAAGTGAATTACATGGTGAAATCCCATAAGATGATTTTTAATTTTTAATTTTAAAAGATATATTGATTTTTAACTGGTAAAAAGTGTTTCGACTATAAAGGTAGTATGTAAATGATCTAATTAAAATTAAAGCAGACGTACAGTGCACTACAAATTCAAATAAGACGTGATAGAAGTAAGTTGAGGTTATGTTGTTTATTAATGAGCACGTTGCTTTTTTTAAATTAATTTAATAATAGCAAATTTCGTGAATTATGGGAAAGACAGGAAGTCAAATAAAACACAGATTAA
Organism: Ignelater luminosus; assembly: GCA_011009095.1. Lineage (NCBI taxonomy): Eukaryota > Metazoa > Arthropoda > Insecta > Coleoptera > Elateridae > Ignelater > Ignelater luminosus. Next base: position 137,824 of record VTPC01001036.1, read on the forward strand.
GATTTCAATAGAACATTGTATTTAAATAGCAAATTTTTTAATATGAAGGCCGAATTAACTTTTCAGATACTGGTTCAAAAATCAGTTCGGAGGAAGAACTTGCTGTTGATAATATAAAAAATATAAAATATACTAACACCACCCTTTGATGCTCATTTGTTGCTTAGCTGACGAGCTTCGTCCGAAATTGGTTTTCTGCGTACATTCATAGTATTCCTTAATGATGTACTTTTCATGTTTTCCGATTACACACATTAACGTTAGGTGATTATTTCATTTTAGTTGATTAATAAGTAATAATGTATTTTGTATCAAGCGTGTTAAGGTATCCTTATATTTGTTTTTATCTATGAATCAAATGATTTTTTCATCTTTATGGCATTAATATAATAAACAAATATTTGTATTTGCTCTAGTGAACGAACAATAAATGAAATTACTTATCCCTATACAGCACCTATACAAAAACACGGAAACCAACGCCGACCGCTGTATTGTATATTCAGTTAACCTTTTTGGTGAAGGATTAGCAAAAATGTAATTTATTGCACTTTGAGCAGTCGAAGTCAATAGGTATCCCTTTTAGGTACTTCCAAGAATTTCTAGGTACCTGCCCTATTAATTATCGCCTTTTCTTAAAAATAATGCTATTAAACTGCTATAAAACGTGTGTATTATGCTGTCTATCTAACTATATCACAAGTCAAGAAATACCAAAAATAGTATTTTTGTTCGAACATAATCTACAAAATCGAAATTCTTTATGCCCGAAAAGATCTTTCAATAAAGTACCGTAACTTGGATGTAATTATCTGAAAACTTTAAAATTTCTATTTCCTGAAGCTAAAACATATTTTTAAAACGCTTCTCTTGAAAACTTGCAATTTTGACTTGTGACGTTCTTCCAGGTAAGCGATATGGTACAGCGCTATCTACTGAATACTGGCTAAACTAATGTAGGTCTAAAAGCAGACAGTGTATTAGTGAGTGTGGTTTATAACATTACTATTTGAAGACAGTTGTTTATAAATAACAAATTTACAATTTACTGGAAATTAGCAAATACACTACTTAAATCTCGTAGTTCAAATGTTTCAGGTGTTCTGGTGTATTTATGGCTTGTTATAAAACCGTTATTTTTTGTATTTCTTGTTCAGATTCTATTTATTTGCGTTTTTATATAGTGCCGACACAACCCAAACTATTTAATTATTTTAACATATTAATACTAAATTATGCTTACTAAAATTAGTTTTACGACAAACCTTTATAATATAGCATCAAATTACAACTTTCTTTTTCCATAAAAAACCTAAGGTTTTCGTAATTACAAGTAAATAAGACTTACTATAAGCCCATATCTAAAAGCAGTGCGATATCCCCACCTTAACATCCATATCTAAAAAATTTGGTAAAAAACCTGCAACCGTGCCATAGTGTGCTGATATTCTATCAACTGATTACAATATTACTATACCTTGTTTGGCAATGTTTAAACTCCTGCATCAAATATTAAACCCCTTTAAATACAGGAATTCCATAATACTAAATGCATTTAGAGTTAGACACAGCATGGGGTAAAGATTTGTTTCCAAAATTGATATGTCAGAAAAGTAAAAAATAATTGTATCATACTTTTTGTGTCATAAAATAAAAAGAGCTAAAAACTATGAATACTCATTTTGATGTTATTACTTGAATAAACCCTATTTGTGTATGAAAACACAAATCAATGTGGATTTTCCTTTTGTTGACAAAGATTCTCATGTAACCAAAAAATCTACTGCTAACATTCAATAGGCAACATAGTACAAGGTGTTCAAATGTGACCACTGAATTCAGTGAATGTGACTGAATGTCACGTGATTGACAAAGTGCCACAAGTATGGCAAAACTAATCGCTGAGATAATTAATTTTGTGCATATCGGGTTCACAACACAACCATTAGTTCTTATCACACTAACACATGAGCTGTCAATAAAAAGAGGCAGCAAGTTCAGTCATTAATGAAGTATATACTATGATATTACACTGTTGATAGACTTTTTGGAAGTTCACCATAACTACTGTGTGCATGACTTGGAATATTTCTTGATCTCTCTATAGCCTCTTTAAAATTACAAAAATCATGCTACTGACTGTTATCTTGAAATATAGTACTACAGAAAGACAAGCTGCTATTAGGGTCATATTCCTCTCTCTCACTAACATACAAATTGAATAATGAACAGTGTACAATTAATTACTCCACAAATACTTAGAAATGTTCATAGTGTAGTACCAATGCGAGCAAGCTCCTGCCTGGAAGTTAACGGAGGGCAATTTGAACATTTGTTACACTAAGTTATGCTAATTAAATAAATAAAATACTCTAATCTTCCCACAATATAATTTACTATACACTACATATATACCAGGTGGCCCAAAAGTCTGGAAATGGTTAAATATCTTGAGAAATATACTTCAGATTAAAAAGTTATGAAATACATGTTCTTTTACTTTTAAAGATCTATTTAAATGTGGTATTTGCATAATATATTTCTAATCTAAATTATGAACAAAATGTTTTTTAGTTTTAGTCTAATGCATATAATATGTATATTAAGGGTGAATAAGTAAAAACATAAGAGCGTGTGTGGTCGAACACAATCAACACACAACTGAATGTGTTAAATAGATAATCCACCCATGTGTATGTATTGTAGAACTGGAAATATATAATTGTTCTTGTGTGATTCTCTGTGTCTACCAAGCACTCCGCCATAACCTGTAGGGTCACATCCTATCCTTCATATACAGGGCGAGTTTTTTCCGATGTTTAGTATGAGGATCTCGGAAACTAGCAGATAGAAAGACGATTAAATGGGGAAAGAATTGCAGTTTTACAAGCTCAATTTAATGAGCTTTTTGTTTTTTGGAAAAAATGCATGGCTAACTAGATATCTCGCAAAAATAATTTGTTTGTTATTTTGTTTGGTGCCTATAGCTCTGTTATTACTGACTTTAGAAAAAATATGTAAAGGAAAAAGTTGTAGGTAATTATGTGCTTAATAATACAGTCTAACCGAAGTTTTTATTTAAGCTGTAATTTTCGAGTTATGACACAAGATTGCGTTGTTTTTAATGAAAACCATAGTCGGCCATGACTTTATAAAAAAGGCCTTTTTTCAACGATTCTAACGATATACCACTTGACATTGTTATTTTTATAAATAAATAAAGTATGGCCTTATTTTTCTTTTCATTTTTGAACTGTTCAAGTAGTACGCTATGGAACAATTGATAAATGCACGCATCGCGTCTAATAATAGAATTCAAGTTAGTTATTAAAATTTTTATTTTAATTTGGAAATTATAAACATAATTATTTTAAATAAAAATAATTTCTGAGAAACCAATAAACAGAAAATGACAAATGATAAATTAAGAAACAATAAAGAAAATTAGAATATACAGCAGTACCAAAACAACGTAGTTAAAGTAAGTAAAGTATTTAAGACTAAACATGTTCAAAAGGTCCAACATAAATAAATAAATAATAAATAAAATAAAAGGTCCATAACATAACATCTGTTAATTGTTTCCATAGCATACTATGTTAACAGCATTTTTAGTTTTTAGTTACACCTATGAGTGAAGTACCTATTTTTATCTAAATCTTCTTTGTTCACTTACCTTAAATACTTTACTTACTTCAATTACGTTGTTTTGGTACTACTTTATTTATACCTTAATTTCTTTTATTGTTTCTTAATTTATCGTTTGTCATTTCCTGTTTATTAGTTTCTCAGAAATATTTTTATTTAAAATTGTAACTCCAGCGGAATAAACATTTCACACCAAAATAATTATGTTTATAATTTCGAAATTAAAAGAAAAATTGTAATAACTAACTTTAATTTTATTATTAAACGCGATGCACATCTATCAATTGTTTCCATAGCGTACTACTTGAACAGTTCAAAAATGAAAAGAAAAAAGGCTATAATTTATTTATTTATAAAAATAACTATGTCAAGTGGTATATCGTTAGAATCGTTGAAAAGGAGCATTTTTTATAAAGTCATGGCCAACTATGGTTTCCATTAGAAAAAACACAAGCTTGTGTCATAACTCAAAAATTATAGCTTAAATAAAAAATTCGGTTAGACTCGATTATTAAACACATAATTACCTATAACTGTTTCCTTTATACATTTTTTCTTAAGTCAATAATACCAGAGCTACAGGCGCTTAAGAAAATAACAAAAAAACTATTTTTGCGAGATATCTAGTTAGCCATGCATTTTTTCTAAAAAACAAGAAGCTCATTAAATTAAGCTCGTAAAACTGCAATTCTTTCCCCATTTAATCGTCTCTCTATCTCCGCTAGTTTTCGAGATCTCCATACTAAACATCGGAAAAAACCTGGTTTTTCCCTACTAATTCATTTTATTTCTAAATACATGCAGTGTAATCCTATGTAGTTTTGATCTGTGATAACATTTTGATATATACAGTGATGGGCAAATGTGTGGAACCAAGTAAATATCTGGAGTTTTTAGATATCGAAATTAGGCAGATATTACAGTAAATTATGTATTTACTTTGAATGTTTTTAACAAGTTTGAGTTTCTGGTTTGACCGGAAGTAATGTCGATTTTAAAGTTTGTAATGAAACACCCGGGATATTATTTTAACTTTAAATAGAACACTTTGTTACAATTATAAAAATATGGGGTTCGATATCTTTTATTTCAAGGCCAACCGAGATATTAACAAAAAAAGGTACTTAAGGTAACAAAAATTAAATTTATACAAAACAATAAAATAAAACAGGAGTACTGCAAAAAGTAAAAATAAACTTAATGTATTAAATGTTCAAAATGAGCACCGTTTACTCCTTGACAGTAGGCTAGTCTGTCTGTAAATTCCCTTGTAACATTGGCTATTATTTCTGGTGTAATTCTTCGAATATCTTCAGTTATTCTTTCAGCTGGTTCTTGCAAACTATTTGGTCGGTTAAAATAAACTTTGAACTTCAAATAATCCCATAGAAAATAGTCAAATGGAGTAAGGTTGGGGGATCACGCAGGCCATTCAATGGTACCTCTTCTTCGAAACAATCTATTATGAAATGTCCTGTCTAAGCGAGCTTGAGCATCGCTAGCAGTGTCCCGTCCTGCTGAAACCAGATATTAGTTGGTATAGTTGTCCATTTTCCTCCAACGCCAGAATCACTTGTGTATTTAAAAGCTCTAAATACCTGTCTCCGTTTAAAGTTTCTTCTAAAAAGAAAGGTCCTACAACTCTGTTGTTGTAAACACCGGCCCAAATTTCAATTTTTGGGAATGTTGCATATGAGCCTTTTGTACCCAGTGAGAATCAGTTTGCGACCAGTAGCGGCAGTTATATCGATTAAGATTTCTTGAACAAGGCAAATTTTGTATGGATGATATTTTTCTTGTTTTAATATTCTTCCTACTGAACGATGGCTAATTTTATGCATGTTGGCGAGTGCAGTAGTAGACCAATGAGGATTATCCTAGCAATATTTTGAGCTACATCTTCATTTGTGGCAATTTTTGACCTTCCACTATTTGATAAATTGGCAACTGCCACTTCTGGTATACCTTTGTAAAGTTTTGGATGAATATCGTTAAAAACATCACAAACTTCTTGATGCGTTCTTCTTCTGTCCCCAAACCCAATCATCATTAGTATTTCTATTCTTTTACTTTCACTTAAATCAGGCATTTTTTGTTCAAGTTAAAACAATATCTACTTATTTTGACAACTACTGTCACTGCTACAGTAAGTTTCATAGACTACCAGATCTCATTATCTTTTGCCTCAAAAAGTACTTTTTTTTTAATATCTTGGTTGGCCTTGAAATAAAAGATATCGAACTCCATAGTTTTATAATTGTAACAAAATGTTCTATTTAAAATTAAAATAATATACCAGGTGTTTCACTACAAACTTTAAAATCGACATTACTTCCGGTCAAACCGGAAACTCAAATTTGTTAAAAACATTCAAAGCAAATACATAATTTACTGTAGTATCTGCCTCCCAAATTTTATTTTGATATATCTAAAAGCTCCAGAGATATTAGTTTTTATGATCAATTTGAATAAATTTGTAATTTATAAGTTTATTAATTTATTTTAAAGCTTAGATAAATCAAGTTAAGCTTGTTTGGTTACTGGATCTTCATAATTATTATTTGTATGTTCGTCCTATGTTGCCAGATTTAAAGTTCTTAAACTGCTTTCTCGAGGAGCAATTATGTATCCAGAAACTTTCTTTGATAAACATGGCTACATGAAGCTGTTCCACCAATTATTCAACACCCTGTATAGGTGCAATTAACAGTAAGAATTGATATGAAGTAAGAAAATATTAAAATATAAAGACTGCTTTATTTTAAATTAAATTAAAAAATTGAGGACAATTGAGATCATTTTCAAAAGGGAACAAGACTATTTTTTTTCTAATTTGAGTTGTGGCTAGTACTGTAATATACACATTAGTTGGAGGTTTACACACTTGTAGCTCCCACTTTCTTTCAGGAACTCAACTTCCTCTACAGGTTTTGTCTAAACATTCTTATGGTAAGTTTTATTACAAAGCAATCTCAATGAGCTCATTTCACGCCTCCTGCCAGATTTATAATTTTTTAAAAATCAGAAGTTCCACATTGTGCAATCTAATTTTTATCTTAACTCTCTGTAATATGTACAGTAAAAATTAAGTCATGCAATGTAGAACTTCTAATTTTCAGCAGAAAGCATTGAGTGAGGCTATCCCAACCTAGCCTCCAGAATCTGATTTGTCCTAAACCTTACCGTAAGAATGTTTAAACAAAACTTGCAGAGCAAAAAGTGTTGGGTTCCTGAAAAACTGTGTAGCTATAAACATGCAGATCTCCGACTAAGTAGTTGACAACCTGTCTACATATCTGCACAGTGGAAAAACAAAACAAGTTTCATGTTATTAGCTTCTCAAATCCAGTATCTTCTAGCAAAAAGCAACAAATCCCAAAATATTTTTTTTCAAGGACGCAAGTTCAAGCTTTTGTTTCAAAATGCAAGTCCATGATTATTACTCATAAATCACTGTACGACCACCGAGATCTACACTTTGTGCAGAACTACAGACTGTACTTTACATTCTCTATCAATTCTTGTTTACAACTTTGGAATTTGTACACGAATAATGTTAGTTAAGGCTTTATTACTGGTTAGATGAGAAATTATTGTGGGAAACCATTGTAGCTGTTGTAGGGCATAAATCAAAGTTTAAAAAAATAACACCACTGTTTGATTTATATACTTGATTTTAGTCTACAGTAGAAAATTGAATGAAATCTGTTAAATAATAAAATGAGAAATATTTACAGAACCACCGGTTTTTAGATTTGTGCACTATCCATTTTCTTGTATTAACATTTTAGACATTTGCTGATTTTATAATATAATTATTTGCAATTACGACATTCTGAAGATGGGGTATTAAAAAGAACCCCAAAACAGCTGTTAATTGTTTAAAAATAGAAATTCTGGGAAATAAAGTGTTTTATTTAATTTTTTATTTATGGAAGAGCACCACAGAGAATAAATATGTTATCTAACATCAAGGTAAACTTAAAGAATGAAAAAAATCATTAGTTTTCATAGTCACAAAACATTTATCCTATAAAAAAGAGTGTTTGTTCTCCGTTCATCACTTTCATCTTTGGCTCAAGTATCAGTTTCAAGATTCTATAAAATGGTAGATCTCTTATAGCAATACTTCTACATAAGATTTTATTTTAAAAACCAGAAAAGTAGCAAAAAATGAAAACTTTTATTTAAATATGTCTTGTACAATTATTTTAGACTGGGTACAAGAGTAAAAACAGTAAAAATTGGTACAAATTACAATGTTTATGAGGTTATGTTCATGTTTAACCAATTCATGCATTATTAATATCAGTTATAACTGATATAACACTCACAATATTCCTATTGTTCTTCTTTTTCAAAAGTTCAAACATCAAACTTTTAATGTATATATAGGTTAGGATATATTTGTATACAATCTCTGTGTTTACCGCTCTGCTGTGGGCGTTGCAATTGCTTTACTCCAATTAATCTTCGTGGATAAACACTCTAGTGTTTTTATTTCTGAACAAAACTCTACAGTTAAAATATCAGTAATAATTTTTAAAGATTACAGATTAAAGCTACCACTGCGATGTTTAGCAACAAACTGTTTATTAATTTATTATACTTGTTAAATTTGAAGATTAAAGGATCGTTTTAATCTGTAGCTGACTTGGTCCTTAATGTAACATCTCAAACCTGAAGTCACTATTTTATTTTATAATCAAGTTGCACTGTTCCTAGAGACACCATTATGTAGAAATATTATGGTGCGATAGTCAAGGTAAAAGATATATATCAATGCAGGTTTAGTTATGATTAATGGGAATGAAAACTCAACATAATAATGCTTACACTGAAAGCAGTTAACCCAACTACAATTTAACACGATCACATCCTAGTATTTCTTCTAAACATGGGGTGCACTCAGGGATGTTTAACAACTGAGATTCTAATTAACAGGTTCTTTGAATGGATAAGCTGACATACTACTGAAAAAAAAAACTGCTGAGGATTTTACCACTCAGGATAAAAATACTCTGCGACTTTATTCAGCATCTAGATTGTAGGAGCTTGTCAGTGCTGTCAAAGGTAGTGGTGGGGGCAGTTTCTAACCTCTTGAATTTAGTTCATATTTAATAATAAAAAAAAAGACAAGTGCAATGTGTACACAATATTGAGATTGTTGCTGCAGCACTGTTGACAAAATTTCCACCGAGGTTTACAGAATTACAATCATCCCAGATAGTTAGAATATTACATTTTTAAATCAAACTAATGTAATGTTTGGTAAAATAATAAATATAAATATTGCAGCTTCTAAATAATTTATTTAAAATTATTGCAGTTTTAATAAGCTAAGCACAAAAAAACAACACTGGAATAATAATAAAACTTGTTACAAAATTATTCAAAAAATTTGTACCTATCTATCCATAATAAATTATCTAACTGGAAAAATTATATCTACAGTTTAAATAATCTTATTTCTAACCTTTTAAATAATTTACTATAAATTAACATCTAGAAAGAAAAAAACTACACAAAACAATACAAAAAATAAACACCCATTTATATTTCTATTCTAAATTACTTATTTATTTGCAAGAATGTGCAAATAAAGAAATTTATTTTCATTTTTTCTTAAGAGTACACGATTTCTTTTAGATTTTGATTTTTTAACTTTTAATGTTGTTAATAAAACATGACAAGAATAAAGTATTAACTAATAGTGAAAAAATAAAGTTTTTCATTTTTTCAAGTTAATAATGCTGAAGTTAATGTAATATATAAAATATATATATGTTTTTAATAACAAATTCAATGTTTTAGTTTAATCACATAATCAAAAAGAAAAGTTTTAATAAATTCAATTCAAAGCATGGATTAAAATAAGTGTCACACAGTTGATCTTTGTAATTTCATTTATAATTAAAAGTTGACATAAAATCTAATTAATTAATCCAGCATTACTTTGTAGCTTCCACCTAATAATATAAAAAAAATATTTACACACTACCTACTTATTAAAGCATTTCTTTTAAACTTTCTCAGTATCACATAAATGACACGAAAAAATCCTTTATTAAACAAAAACCAGTCTTTTTTATATACCATTACTCTCGTTAATATATTTACAGAAATATAATAAGGAATAATATATTATACTATAAATAATTAATATATAATATAAATTTGTGTGAGCGATTAAGGGCTGATTTATCCACCCCTGTGACTACTATAATACATAAAAAAAAATATTATCACGAGTGAGTCAAGGTCACTTTCAATAAGCGTACAAAAATTGGAACTATGAAAACTGGCTATGATACATATTTAAAAAAAAATAATAACAATAATAAAAATAGTACCTGCCATTTTCAAGAGGTAAACAAATGGTCAATATAATATTGAGAATTTTAAGTTGTAGAATGTAACTTGGGAAAATTATCAAATTGATAATATTTTCTTGTATATCATATAAGTACAAAAAATAAATATTAACTAAAAATTTTCCTAATCAGTTTTTCAGTAAAAAATTATTTTTAATTTACTATACACATATAAATATTAAATAATTATCAGACTATTGAGAAATTAGAGACCAAAAGTATAGAGAGTTGAACAAAAGTTTAAGGGGGTGGATGAACCTATTGCCCCTCACTGTCCATTATCACTTACAAAAAAAAATGAAGTTAAAACTCGCCTTATATTACTTCTAATCAAAATTAGTTATTAAAAGTTATTAGTAAAAGACGGTTCTATTTTGTGAATCCTTGAATTGAGGGTGAAGATCCTCTGTTGGTGTGACGGCTTCTGTATTCACAGTAAATTACTCATTAAATTTCAGAAGTCATAATAAAACATAAAAATACTTTTAATAAAATTAAAAACAGCATGTAAAGGTTATGGGCAAAAGTCATTCTTACCTTATGTTTTCTGATTTATAGTTATTATATCCACAATTGCGACAACGTCCTAACTTGGTTTCCAAGCTCTGTAAATAATTATTTCAAGATAAAATCAGAAAGAAAATTTTTTTTTCTCATGCTATTCTACTGTGATTATGTGATTTTATTTCTAGACGACTAATGTAAGGTGCTCAATGAAAACTATTACAATACAATACATAACAATACAACATTTTTGAAAATTCAGAAATAAAAACTGAAACCTAAGATATCTAATCAGATATGCATTTCTAACATGCAGTCGTACTTCACTGTATAAGGCATGATTCAAAAAACTGGTCAACATTAATGTGTAATATTTATATAAAGATTTGAATATCAATACTTATTTTTTCTAAAACAAACAACGTAAGTGTTCTGTAATATTATTGTGAATTACGAAAGTGTTCTGTAACAGAGAAAGTTTGGGAGATGCTGCACTAGACCACATTTGCTGCAGTTTAGTATCACAAAACCAAATAAAACACAAGTTGCCTACCACCTACCACAGAAAGGCAAATTGCAGTTATACTGAGCAGAGAAGCACAAAACTGCTTACTAATCATGAACAGTGAAGATAGAGTGATACTAATTCAAGAGCATGTTTAGAATGAGTTGTTCACCAGTAAGATGCAACATCTATAAATTTGTAAATAACAATTTAATGATAATAAATTATGATTATCTGGAGACTAGAAATCTCCAAAATAGATCTACTTCCAAATCAATGTTTGTCTATGGGAAAGAAGTTTCAGAAAAGACTATTGAATTTAAATTGGGAATTCATAACAAGCATGATGCAGGACAATCTTTTGCAAATGGACCTTATTCAAACAGTCCAGTCATTGATGCAACTCAGAAAGACATTGGTGCCTTTCAAATAATGATTGTAAATGGAAAAGCGTGATAGAAAAAATCTAATGTCAAAATCTATTATTGATGGGTGCTTCATAAATTGGTTCTACATCAGGATATTAAGTGAAATGAATATCTGTGGTCAGACCCTGAAGTATTATACAAGGCGAAAACTTATAAAGAATCAGTGCTGAGAATGCTCAACAATGAATCTCTAACATAACTGATGAACAAAAAAGGACTGCTAGAAAACTGCAGCTATGTTACAATATTACTAATGAGTTTCTCCAACGAATTTAAACAGAAACCTTGGTAGAGCTGGAAATTAATCTTTATTACTTAATGGTACATGGTACTCCATACAATAGATATTCTCTGGCACAACATAAGTTCCAACAGTCAACACTGCATTCTGCTGCTTAATCAATTTTTAGTATGTTAGTTCTGGTTTAAGGCCACAATACAGAATTGTTCCAATGTTGTAATAATGCAGTGTCAAATGAAACCAGTAGAAAAAAATGACCAAGTCAAACTGGCCCCATGCAAAAATAGCTGCTACAAAACACATCTGAGGTAGAAAATTTATGTTTGATTCTTTTATTGAAGAAACCAAAAGATAAAACTTTAAATATAAATCAACTGAAAATCTTGACTATAGGGTGATATTTTGGCATCTGTCTATTATGAGTTTTGCAAGTGTTATCTTTGCAGATGTCAGTACTTGATTTATACTTTCTCTATTAGTCAGTAGTTTTTTTCATTTTTTGGTATTAGAAACTACCGAACTTCTAGGTCAATGAAATGTAATAATGACGAGCAAGCAGTTGATTATGTAATATTTTGTTGTTCAAAATGAACATCACAGAGAAACACTTTGGAAAATAGTATAATTAACAAAAGAGGAAATCTTAATTCATAGACTTCTGTTTTTCGTTACTCTAAAACAAGGTTACCAAAGTGGGGGATACCATGGCGCCCTGGAGAGTATAAAATAAAACTTACAAAAAAAATTAAAATTAGAAAGGTAATTGATAAAAGAAGTAGGAAGCAAATTCATTTATCTAACCACATCAGCATAAGCGTTATTGTTAGGTAAAAAAAAAAAAGTTTGAGAATCTCTGCTATAAAAGCTTAATCTTGATTTTTTAAGTGGACTTGAATTCCCCTGTATAGTACATCTAGAAAGTATGTGCTTTGAGGCAGTACAGTTCGTCTTATAATTTTTTAAAACCAAATATCATCATAGATGGCTATGACTGACAGTTACCTGATAATTCAAATAAACAAATTCAGTGTAACAAGTGACCATTAAAACTTCAGTTCCTAATAGGATGTGAAATCTTTTCATAGGGCATAACTTAAGACATAATGTACCCCAACTGAAGTCAGCACATAACCCACAAATCATTATAAAACTGTGATTTCTAATCATTTTACTAAAAATAGAATAACCTAAGACATGATTTTTTTTATTGTAGTGTACTGGAAACTAAAATTTTTATGATCCCATGGTATAAGGTAAACTATATACAGAGTGTTACAAATTCGAGTAGTTGTATGGGAATCTCAAAAACCGTAAAAGATACGAATTTGTTTAAATTATTGCAAAGTTGCAGATTTATGTGCCTAACAACATGCTGTTTAAAAAGTCTAAAAATTTTGAATATTTCCGGAGGTATCAAAAAAAATCGAAATAATAATTTTTCGTTTTTAATTTCTTACGCCTTGTTTTCAAATTTATTTAAAAACTTATAACACATTTTTAAAGCTGTTCTTTGAAACTGTGTAATCATTTTGTAGATACGACGTTTCGTATTTCAGATATCATCGTCAGGTCAATTTTTTTCAATACAGACCTGGATTTATTTTTACGTTTTTGTCGAAAACTGGTTTTCAAATGTATAATCCCATAGTAAAACTCGGTTTGATAAACATACTCAGTCTAAGTTTATTTAAACTAATTTTATTTGTTTGGGTTAAAATATATTTGAATACCAAATTTCCGGGGAGGTGGATAGGATACAGAAGTGTAGTACCTTGTCTGGCAAGATCTCCTGACTTATCGCCCCTAGATTTTTATCTATGGAGAACATTGAAAGATAAACGTTATAAAAATCAAGTTAATACCATGGAAGAATTAAGAATGCGCATTTTGAATGCATTTATTACTTCTTTGGACAAGAGGGGCCTTCAAAGAGCTATAATAAGCATAAAATGAAAAATAAATCAATGTATTAATGCAAATGGTGGTCCTTTTTGAGCATTTATAAAGAAATTAGAAATTTATTTATTTTTTTATTTTAATTTTAATAGTTGTTATTGTTATTAGACTTCTCAGTATTTCAGTCTAGTTTTAGTTGTAATTGTGAATTTTGCTTTTTGTTTGTTCAAATACATTTTAACGCAAACAAAATAATATAATAAGTTTAAATAAACTTAGACTGAGTATGTTTATCAAACCGAGTTTTACAGTTATGTTAATTTGTCTTAGCCTATGAATCCTGATTAAAATCTCCAGGACCGTGCTAGCAAAAATTGGATGATAAAAAGCATCATTTCTTTTACTACAAACCGCAATTTTTTAAAAAATAATGTGGGATTATACATTTGAAAACTAGTTTTTGACAAAAACGTAAAAATAAATCCAGGTCCGTATTGAAAAAAATTGATCTGATGATATCTGAAATACGAAACGTCATATCTAAAAAATGACTACACAGTTTTAAAGAACATAAAAAAGTGCTCTAATAATGTGTTATTAGTTTTTAAATAAATCTGAAAATAAAAGCGTAAGAAATTAAAAACGAAAAATTAATATTTCGGTTTTTTCGGATATCTCCGGAAATATTCAAAATTTTTAGACTGTTTAAACGGCATGTTGTTAGGCACATATATGCGCAACTTTGCAATAATTTAAACAAATTCGTATCTCTTACGGTTTTTGAGATCCCCATACAACCACTCGAATTTGTAACACCCTGTATACCATTAAGAAAGTTGGCTTACTAATTAGAAACAGAAGATGTAGATCAATACAAATTATGCTTTAAATTATGAATTTTTTAAATTTTTTACCACCTATCTTCTGAAACGCATCGACTCTTATGGCAATTACATTCAAATGAGCAAATGTGTATGAAAAACTTTTAACGAAAATCATTCATATAACACAAGTATTTCAGAAATTATATGACAAAAATTCAGAAGGTTTGACCATGCTGTTGGTGAAAATAAAAGATTTAATCATATTAATGTTTTTTCAACTGAAACTGTGAATGTGCTACAGAATGCTCCACCAATAAGCTTTTTTACTTGAGACAGTGTTACATCACTGTCAAAACAAAATTAAAATAAGTCAATGTTAGTTTTATGGCAGGTTATGAATTTAACATTTAGCTCAACCTTGACACTTGATAAATGATATTATCACTGATATCAAATGTAGGTAAAAACAAAAATATGGTTTGTGCTGTTGAGTCACTGATAATTTCAGACATGCATTTTATTTTAAAAGATTTTCAAGTTCAACAACAGCTTCTAACCTAACCTGCCTAACCCTAAATGTATCTGGAAATTTTCTAAATCCACAAGAAATTACATTGCTGGCATTTCAAATTGTTTAAATGCTGGGGTTGCATTTAAAGGAGTAACTATTTCAAAAAAGTTAAGCCTTTTACACTCATTGTTTTAGTATTTGGAGTGGAATTCACACAAGTAATGACAGGTAGCGTGCCTTCTCCTTGTCAAAATTAACTGATTTTCAAGTGCACAAAAACTTAATTTGAATCGCCTATTGTAAAAGACAGTTCCTATGTAAAAATATAGGCATTCTCTTGTCATTTCCTACTCCTCGATGAACCTAGTCAACTTCCTTAAGATAAAAAGAAGAAAAGTTTCATATTTTTTCTAGATGTACTACAGTAGAGTTTGCGAATTCATTTTATAATTAGACTTATCTTTATTGGAGGAAATGTGAAAATATAACACTCAACAGTGATGTAGAGAAATATAATATACGGTTTGCTTTTCTTGTTAACACTAACAATTAGCAAATAATCCTAAATGAAAACCTTGTAAAAATCAATATTGCACTTTCTTTTACATTATCAAAAAAAACCATTCTACTCACCTTACTTACTAAAACTTACTTTCAAGAGTAATTTCAGTATTACAGAACACGAAGTATCAAAAAATTTAGTCAAAGGTAAAACTGAATAGATTTTCAGCTTGGAAAAGTAAGCATATATTTTCTTCAAAAGTTTAGATATTTTAGAACAAACACATTAAATTCTTTTTCCATAATCAATTTATGACTTCCTTTGCAATAATTTTCATTGGGAACTCTACGTATTCATACACATTGCATGGCATTTTCTTCTAATACATTTGAATTTTAAATATGAACCCTTTTTGCTTCAAAAGTTGTTCATAAATTTAAATGTAAGAAAGTTATGATGGTGATTAATAAACTCCAATTAGCAGCGACTAAATTTTCTTTTCTATTGCATGTCCGTACTTCAGAGGCAAACTATGGTAAGTCTAATTTTTTTGAAAATTGAGTTATCAGCAAAAGGATTTATAATAATCTACTGCACCTCCTGAATAACTAAGAAATTCAATTTGTCAAGTCACCTAGTGCAGAGTTACATAAATGATGTTATCCAATTGTTTTTTTTTGTCTCCTGCACAACTGCAATTTGGGGACTTGGCAGTCTTCCTCTGAGATATGGATATGTATTATTAATTGTTGTTGCTATTTTAACTAGCAACACAAAAATCATAATTTTATATAATTTATTATTGAAATTTTTTTTCCTTACATAAAAATTTCAACACTCTCAAAGCAAAAAGAAAAGTTGATACATTGTATATATGCTCAATACATTATCATGAAAGATTTGATAATGAAAACGCACCTTTCAATATTATTGTCGTTATTAACAATTCGATTATTGGAAGTTGTATTGGATGAACAGACAGTACATTTGACTCGACCACAGTGATCACATAGGAATCGAGACAGCTGAAAGCAACACCCATGCACATGCAAAAAGAAACTAAATAATACTACCAAACTATAGACTACTACTAAAACCCAAATACATTAAGAAAAAAAAAGTATTATCATATACAACATGGTGCAGTTTCCTTGTTACTTCTTAAATTTCAAAAATAATATCACATAAAGTAAACAATTCCAAGATGTATTTTGTTTTACTAATTAGCAATAAAAAAGGAGTTAGAAATATCTTATCAATAGCTTATTTTAAATCTCTTCACAAATCCTATAATTTCTGAAACACCAAATGTAATGATTAGACACACCATCTTGCATAAAACCATTCAAATAACTGTTGATAGCTAATAATCCATTTTTTTAAATACATTTTATTTTGATTTTTGAACTGCTTTAAATTAATAGCACCATTCAATACACCATGTTGATTTAAAAACTTCCCAGGTTTAATATCTCATAAGCAAATGAAGATATCAAAATAAGAAACATGTCAATTTATACAGGGTATCCCACAACTCGACTGCCATAGGTTAAAAGTGTGTTCCTTAGGTAATTTCAAGTCGAAAATACCTAATACATAATTTCCATTTCCATAAAGAAATGGTTTAGTTAATTATTATATATTGTTATTGTTTAAAATTAATGCAGGAAGTAGACTGGTGAATAGTTTTGTCACATTGTCATTACAATTGATTCTCGTTTGAGGTTTATCTTGCATTATTTTTGCCACATTAACGTTTATTAATAGCTACATTTTCAAATGAAGAATATGCCGACATTGATTTTATTTATGCATTCTGTGACGGAAATGGAAGAGTGACAGTGGAACAATTAATGTAAATATTTTTTATTAATAAAACACAATGTTATGCTAAATTCTTTTAAACTTAATATCACCCATCTGTTACAGTATCCATAAATAAAGTGAACGTCGGCATATTCACGATTTAAAAATGCACCATTAGCAAACGTTAAAATGGCAAAAATAATGCAAGATAAAAGTCAAACAAGAATCAGTTGTAAAGAAAATGTGACAAAACTATTCACCAGCCTACTTCCTGCATTAATTTTAAACAATAACAATGCATAATAATTAACCAAACCATTTCTTTATGGAAAATGCTATCGCCTATAACTCCTTTACTATTGAGTTTTGGACATATATATATTAGGTATTTTCGACTTAAAATTGGAAAATGCTATCGCCTATAACTCCTTTACTATTGAGTTTTGGACATATATGTATTAGGTATTTTCGACTTAAAATTACCTAAGGAGCACACCTTTAAGCTATGTCAGTCGAGTCGCAAGATACCCTGTATATGAAGGGGTAACATTAGAATTCAATCATAGATGTCTGTGTTTGTCCTGGCACACCTAACCTCAAAATCCCACTATTTGTGATACCCCCTTGGAAAGGGAATAACAATAGCAATCTGTTGCTGTAAACAAAATTCAAATCAAATACATAATTAAAAGTTATAGCATAAAACATCTCATTTTAGTAATGAATGTAAATTGTATTAGCCAAATAAATAAAGGCATCTCAATTGTTTTGGTACTTATTTTGAATATAAGACAGACGAAAATAAAAATTTTTAATTGCATAATATAAATTCAACTGTCAATAGAAAGTCAAAAAAGTAGAATGCTTTTATTTACTTGGCTAACACGATTTAAATTTATCACTAAAACAAAACACTTAGTGCTTTAACTTTCCATTGATCTCAATTTTGCTTTCACCAAAATATTGCTATTGTTATTCCCTTTCCAATGATGTATGGCAAGTGGTGAAGTACCATTTAAAATTTTGAGGTTAGGTATTACAAGTATAAGTTATTTTCTTAATTATAATAATATATTAGATTATACTTTCCTGTACATTTTCCCTCACGAAGTACAAATATATTGTACAAAAGCTTGGTTTCAAATTCTTTTTATTATTTCAAGACCTATTACCCATCAAAAATAACTACAATAGAACACAGTGACCTTTATGATTGAACTAATTGTATATTCTAATGTTCCTCTATATACATAACATGAGGGGTTTTTTCTTATTTTGATATCTTCATTTGTTTACAAGATATAAAGGATGGGAAGTTTTTAAAGGAACGCAGTGTATAAATCATTGAAGTATTAGAAGTAAATTAAATTCTAGATATACAGTTCATCCTATTTTTTTTTAGGATCTGAGCTCTAGTTCCTTTGTTTTTGATTTTAGATCAATGAAAGTATGCAAGGTGTCAACAAGAAGTGGACACAATCTGCCACTTTCTAATATTTTGATTTATAGTTCTGCAACTTGGAATATTGAAATTACATCATATTTGTCATTTTTCGATTAAATGAAATTCTCAAGGTTGCTTCCAGTTTTAGCAGAAGTTGTATCAACTTTATTTTTTTAAATAGCACCCAGTATGTATTTTTTAATAATCTGATTTTGCTTTAAATTCTGTTTCCGTAGATGTCATTTGTGATAGTTTGTTTTAAGATAATCTCAGAAAAAGCTCAATTTCCCTAAAATAGAAATGGCATCAGTAATAAGAGGAAAAGCAACCATTCTTTGCTATTTACAGGTGTAGTTGATAAAAATCTTCAAAAAGATGCAGTTAAATCATAGCCTACTGCTATTTTAGAAGAAAGATAAGATAAATGGAGTGTTGTTTAAAAAAATAAAGTTGATGCATTTTCTACTGAAACTGATCTTGAGTATTCCACTTATTGTTAGTTGAAAAGTGACAAATATGTCATTTTAATATTTGAAGTTTCAGAACTCTATTTTAAATTATAAGAAAATAGCAGATTGTTTCCACTTCTATTGACACCCTGTATGTATTGGCATTCAGAAAAAGATTTCCTACAACATGGAAATTATGAAACAAGTGAAAATCATTTTTTAAATCAAATGCTACAAGAAAAATGAGTCAAGTCGCGTAAGGATGTAATAGATAAGAAATCATTTATTGGAAAAATCAATTTATTATGGATTTTGACTTTATTTATAAAAAGTATCTGTATTTGTATTAAGAAAACATTTGATAACAGTCAAATATGTGTATGCGTCTATGACATATTAGCTATCAATAGTTCTAAGAGCAATCCCACGCAATATAACCTAAAACTAAACTAACAAGAAAGGAAAGTTCCTTTTTTATTAATTTGATTTAGGTATATAAGCATTTTGATTATTTTTATACATTCTTGCTTTTAAGAAGCATTTGTAGCATATAGAAATAGAACACAAACTATGTTACTATTGTACATTTAAAAAAATTTTAAAGTTAAAAATTCAGCACCAAAACATCAAGTGATTTAAATAAATACTTTCAAATGCTATTAAAAGAAAACTACACAAAAACCCATTAAATTACTAGAAATGCAAGCTATAAAAAGCAATTTTTTTAATCTTTTGTTTTGGTAATACCTATATTACTTTTTTCTAAAAACACCAAGTATTATTACAGAACAAAAAAAATGGTACTTACCCCAACTTTCCTAATTATATCGCTTACTATATTAATCGCTAGAAGTCGTGATGCAGGCGATAAAGGAGCATTTATCGTATTTATATCTATGTTCTTTAGATTTATATTTGAATCCGCTGCAAAGAAATAATTTGTTACTATAGTTTCTTTTATATGTTCCATCAAAAAATAAATAGCTATTCTTTAATGTTAATTGATTAATAAACAAATATTCTTGCATACATGCATATCCAGAGAGATTATCTTGTATTTATTAATAAATTTAGAAATTACTTAACCTTTTTAAAAATGTTAGCATGTATTGATGTAATTCGCAAGGAAATTGGTGTAAATAAAGACATTTCTATTTTTAATATAAATTTCTCATCTGCATTAATTGAATAATTAAGAGTATTAACATCAGGGCTTTAGTTGAGTCAGTACATTTTTCAAAATACATCTTGAGCATCATTACTTATTATTGGGAAAGTATGAGTACCAACACTTTTTCTGTTCCAACTAAAACTCTAACTAACATTAAAATAATGTCGGTTTCAAATGACACTTAAAATTTTGCTTCCACAATAGATCATGTTTTCATTATTTACACCATAGAACTTCCCAGCAACTTAAAGATTCGATTAAAGAAAACTAAAATCCTTGCTTGTTTACAATTCTTAAGTTTTTATGCAGATGGAACACTGTTAGCATTTAATGTTATCACAGCAAGATCAATTTAACAAAAAGACAAAAGTTTGGGAACACCTTAAGGTCATGCAAACTGATCATTAGTTTATACAGGGTGAAAACATCCAAAAGCTTTTAAGATTTTGTTATTAAAAATCCAAGAATTAGAGAATGTTAAGGTTATTTCAAAGTAAATAAACAAGAGAAGATTTCACCCTGTGCAACAAGACCCAAAACAACAAACAAACAAAAAGAAATACACTGAATTAAAGAAATATAATTTTATTGCTTACTACAAAAATTATACAATATTATTGATAAATCACCCTCAACATCACATTAAATCTTTTCAGTCACATTAATACTTTTTTTTTTTGAGTCTTGTTACAGGAACACTTGCTTAACCACACCTTAATAAGTAAGTTTTAAGTACAGATTATTCCAAAAGCATGAATAATTTTATTACTATTAGCAATTATAAATATTAATTTATATTATTTAATAAAGGATTAAATTTTGGAATAATCTATAGAATGAGTAATGATAAAACATAGTTTTGAGTATTTAGATATGTGGCTTACACACATACTTTCGTTTTTTTTCAAAAACAAAAATTAAAAAAATATACTGAATGTAATACCACCATAGATATGTATTTTTTATGCATATCTAATTTTAGCTTATAGTTATTAAATGGTACCCTTGGGGAGTTTTTCAAAAATTAAAAAATAAGAATATAATCTAAATCATCGTTTAAAAAATAAATTATGTTTCGTTGTAAATTTCTTTTTTTATAATATACTTATGGGTATTTTTTAATACTTAATTAAAATACTTTGGAACTTAAACTTACAATCTAAAAAATAACAAAAAATAACAACAAAATAAAATTCAACAAAAAAAAACGGGGAGGGGAGAAACAAAAATGAACACAAATAGTTAGGAAACATCAAAAAGCATGTAGTACTATTGCTCATTATTACCACATACAACAATTGACTGAAAAGCTCTCTGAATCTTACGTTTTAATGGTGTCTGTGTTTCATTTTCAATCTTTAATCGATTAGAATCTAGTCCAACTGGCATTGCATGACCATTCATTGCTCGTTCGTTGTCTGGACATTTTTCTTTTTCACGTACTTGAAGTTCTTGCTTTAGATCTAGAAATGAAGATGTTTTTGAAAAATAACCCAAAGAAGATAATCAGTAGCAATATCATGAGTGTATTCAGTATTACTGAATATATTGTATTGGACACAAAACGTATTGTCTAAGTAATGTTGGGTGTATCAATACAGTATATTCTGATGATAATGAATACAGGAGTGGTATTCATTAAGATTATATAATGAAGTAAATAAAAGCAACAAAAAACAATTATAACATATTCTAAAAATAGTGGTCCTAGATTTAAAATTTGGATTGTATTTTGTTTTGTTATTGACCAGCATAATACCAAAGCGATTACATCATGTCATCAAGGGTATAATTGCTTATTAATACTTGGTAACTAAGTAATATTCTTCTTTACTATTAGTTAATTTTATAATGAATTATATAATCATTGACTTCTGAGGTTAACTTTGTTTTACGCATGAGAATTCTGTATTACTTTCCTCTCGCACAATTTGGTTTCAATGCACATTATACAACAGTATAGACTTTGCTACATCCAGAGGTTATAATTTAGTGACTTTTGCAGTATTAATGTTGTCAACATAAATCTACTTTTCTTTTGTCAATTTAATTAAAAAAGAACACAATCAATGTGAACAGTAGTAAAGAGCATTCACAAAATGAACAATTATTTCACAAAAATCAAGAAAATAATTGCATATAACAATTTAAGGCAATGTTTTTTCCATATTTTATAAACATTAAATTTTTTTTTAATAATTTAATAATACACACCTCTAGTTTCATCAGCAAGCCGTTGTAATTTTTCTTTCAGACATTCCTTTTCATCTACTTCTGATTCCAAGATAGCATTACGTTCGAGAGCATTATTAAGTGACATTTCAATAGCTCCTACAGTTTCTGTTACAACTCGTTGTGCTCGTTCTAAATCGTCATTTTTCTGTTCTAATTCTCGAATATATTTAGTCAGTTGAATTTTCTCTTCTTTAAGAATATCAATATCTGATCGTAACATACTATTTTCTCTATTTGCTTGTTCGAGTTTCATCTAAAATAAATATTTTCAAATGCTTACATATACAATTATTTTTTTTTAAGACTTACTTGCAAATTTTCAAGTTTATTTTGTAAGAGATTATTCACTGATTTTACTTCTTTAACAGTTCGTTCATTTTGTTCAATTGCAATTTCGTATTCTTTTTCTAATTGTTGAGAATCGGCTGTATAATCTTCATATTCTCGTTGAACAGATTCTTTTCTGAAAGAGAACACAATGTTTTAAAAAACCTATTGGGGAAAGATATGTAATAAGCTTACTCCTCAATAACACGTTGTGCTAAATCCTTCCAGTAAGAGACTTCTTCTTCTAACGAATTAAACGTTGGTTGCTGTACTAAAGCCATTGTGATTGATGATGACCAATGTTCTTTGAAGTGTAAATTTTATTTGGTATGTATACTTTCAACTATATTACGTAATTTCTGTAAAATTATAAATGATTACGTACATTACAATACTTCGTATTAATATAGTGAAATAATCAATGCAAATTAGTTGATGCAGGTCAGCGAATTTTTAAATATGGGACGCAAGTGTCACCATAAACATGAGTCATACGTACGTCGTTCGATGGACCTTTGATTCAAAAGTTTTAATTCT
This sequence comes from Ignelater luminosus, assembly GCA_011009095.1. Lineage (NCBI taxonomy): Eukaryota > Metazoa > Arthropoda > Insecta > Coleoptera > Elateridae > Ignelater > Ignelater luminosus. Next base: position 161,226 of record VTPC01001036.1, read on the forward strand.
TAAAGATCTAGATAATAAATGAACCTACCCGTGTATAAATGCTCGTAACATTCACTAACAAATGTTTTTAGATTATGTTAACACCCTAAAACTTCAAAAAATACAAATCAGATTTGACAGCAATAACGTTAACCATGCAAAATGGCGTTGTTTGTTGATTGGTAGGCGACGTAGAAAATTGGCAGTTGATTGGTTTCTGCAACCATAGTGGATCTTGTATAGTTAACGGAAAGCAACGTTTTATGTTTAGTTCTGCAGGTGTAATGTGATATTCATTCAAATAATACGAAGATTTTGCAAACCGTACCAACCAATCAGATGACTGGGTACCATGCGTTACCGTATTATTTAACGTAGGTTATGCAGTATGTAGAAACTCCCTAAAATGATTCAAATATATCTCTAGCTATTTACTGCATATATTGCTAAGAATTCCACTTAAAATGTTTTTTTTATCTGTGTGTCTTTGGTAGGTAATATTTTGTACTTGCTCAAATTATTACGTGGACACAAAACATTAAGTTAGAATTATAATTAATCTGAAACTGAAAGTTCAGCTCGAGATCACGGTCTTTAGACGACCGTGATTCGAAAGTACATGTCACTATTGATCTCGTTGAATATTTCCAGACAAAGCATTTTTCCTAACAACTAGAGATAATAAACCTTGCTTTCGGGATATTAATAAATAAAATAATCAAAATTATAATTATACTTATTATATTTAAATGCTGCTCTAAAAGTCCGGCAACACTGCTTCTATTCTTTTTTAAAAACCTAACCTAATTAACCTATGTAATTGAAGAGTATTGTTAAATGATAGCTGTTTATAATCATGTTTATTTCGAAAATCTTCAAACATATGCCTCACACAAATTCTAAGTTCTGGCATTTCACGAATAAGGTATCTATATGTCTTTTGAATGATCGTTAAGAAGTATTTTAAATCATTGTTAGATTTCAGTGCGAAACTATACTCCTCGCAGGGCTCTTATGTATGTACCTGGAGATGATACAAGAAAATTAAAGAAAGCATGGACATTAAATGTTGATTGTGTTGCCATGGATTGTGAAGATGGTGTTGCCATTAACAGAAAAGTAGAAATTTATTTACTATTGTTTTCAGCATCGTTAAGATATTTAATTATTGTATTCCCAAGGAAACAGCTCGAGAAACTATTAGGAATATCTTAAATGAAGGAAAACCCACTAAGAAAAAATTTGACTGGGCTGTAAGAGTAAATTCGATAGACAGTGGTCTATGTGATGATGATTTAAGAGCTCTATTGACTGCTGAACATTTGCCCAATACAGTTCTTTTACCGAAAGTTGAAAATAAAGAACATATATTATGGGTACCCACTTACCTTTAATACAAAAAATGTTATGCCCAAAATTATTATTTGCAGTTTTCAGAAAGAATAAACTCGTATATAGAAAATAAAAAGAAAGTAGAACTTATTATATTTATTGAATCAGCAGTGGCTATGATTAATTTGCCAGATATCTGTAGAACTGCTGTACTGCTTTCCAAAACTAGTAAATTTGTACCATGTGCTCTAGTGTTTGGTAGTGATGATTTTTGTGCTAGCATTGGTAAATTATCACAAAACAAATTGAGTTAGTACCTATTTTGTACTAATTAGAATTTTAGGTGCTACTAGGACTGAAGATTCAAAAGAAATTCTTTATGCTAGGCAAAAGTTAGTTTTAGTTGCAAAGGCATTTGGTTTGCAAGCTATAGATATGGTTTATATTGCATATAAGGGTATGTAGGTATTAAATATTTATTTTCTTGTTACAAGGAATATAAGGAATTTGTGTAGGTAATTGTTTCTATGTTTGTAGATTTGGAAGGACTAAAACTACAAAGTGAAGAAGGCTCAAGAATGGGTTATACAGGGAAACAAGTTATTCATCCTGATCAAGTTCCGATTGTACAAGAAGCATTTTTACCCAACACAAAACAAATCGAATGGGCTGTAGGTTTATTAAATGCTTTTAAAGAGCATCAAAAAAAGTGGAAAAGTAGGTAGACAATATTTTAAATAATAGAAATTAAATTCACTCAAAACCAAAAATATTATTTTGTATATTATTAAATTTTGAAAAAACAGTTGCAAGAATAAAAAAGTTGATTGTTAAATATACATACCTAATTATAATACAGAAGAAATTTTAATTAAGGTGTAGCATAATATTTCTTTACTGTTATTTAAAAGACTTTGTAAAAGTCAGTAGCAGTCAATGAGCTAACTTTGGGGTAGGCACAAATCACTTGATTGATTTAAATTGTCAGATTATTATAAAGAAACTAACCAATCAAGCAGCCCTGGCCTTCTCTAAAGTTAGTTCACTGACCACCGCTGGTAAAAATAGAGCATATAATTTTCTTAAATACTTGTAGGGAGCATTTACTTACAAAGGAAGCATGATCGATATGCCAACTATGAAGCAAGCACAAAATGTGATAGATTTAATTATGTTATCAAAAAATTAATGTATACATTATACATTATGCTACATAATTAAAATTGTTAGATTATCATGATCAAGTAAATAAATCTAATAAATGTTTTTAGTAAATACGTAATTTGTTTTATTATAGGAATTGTGTATAAAAATCAGCTTTGCATATTAAATTTCTTTTATTTGCGTTACCTAAATTATTTTCAAATAGTTTATAATTTTAGATAAATACAATTCTTCAATTTATTCAGGTTAAGTTTGATTAATTTAATTTATTTTTTAATCTTAAATGGTTAAGTTTGTACTAGTGATCTGTGTGGTATTCAAATTTCTTTCAGATTATTTCTAGAAAAACACCTTCAATCTAAAATTACATCCTTGGTCTAATAAAATTTATTTAGTTTTCAAAGAATTAAAAAAGTTAGGGCTGATTGCATCAATGATTTGATTGTCATCAGAGTTAATATGTGATCAAAAACTCATTAATATGGTTTTAATCACTGTTGCACACCAGCGTTTGAGGCCTATTCTACCACAATTTTGGTTGATGTATTGGCAACTTGTGTGCGGTGGGGGGTGTCATGTTTTAAATACTTAAAATTGCATTTTACTACATTGCTCCATAAAAGAAATTGTTTTAGTAATGAGGTTTTTCCTTGTTTCTTTTGTGAGAAAAATTCTTTTCACTATTTTTTTTACACAGGATGTTTCTAAATTGCATGGGACAAATATATGGGCTTGATTCTAATGTGAAAAATAAGCAGAAAATCTAGTTACAATTTTTTCTGAAAATGCTCACTGTAAGCTACTAACAAAGAGATTTTTGTTTTATTAGCTCTGCAATAGTTTATGGTACTATAGTAATGAAATTTGGTATCTATGCACTACTTATCAAGGCCTTTATTTGCAGTTAATTTGTCAAAACTATCTGCCCCAAAAGTGACTTATTGGAGTGTAGAGGCCGTTCTCCACATTCATTATATACAAAAATGTACCTGAACCTCTAATGATTTTTGGAGTTTTTTCAGAAAATCTGCGTGTTTACAAAAATAATTGAAAAGGCAAGATGCTTTTAAAATGAAACCAGTTATGTAATGACTGCATTAGATTTTACACATTTCTATAGACGAAAGAGTTCTGGAGATTAAAACGGCTCCCTACCTCCAAAACCACCCTTGCAACAAAATTAGTTTCTACAAATTAAGTGCAAATATAGTCCTTGAAAAGTAGTGCATGTATACCAAATTTGGTTATTGCAGCACAAATTGTTGCAGAGTTATTAAAATAAACTGCCTTGTTAAGCAAAACTTTTAAGGTGGCGTAGTTCCGCAGGGGGAGCATTTCAAAAAGAATTTTATCATATTTTTCGTTGTAGAATAACGTCCTTATATTTCTTCCATGCAATTTAGAAACACCTTGTATAATACTATAATTTAATATCTGCAGGTTTGTTACAAATTGTGGGCTGCAATTCAGTTGTGTACAAGAAGGTACATCATGATGTATTTTGGTTAATGGTTAATAATTTTAGTGAATTGAATTGAAAATTTAATAACTTATTGCTAATTTTATTTGAATACTAGTTTTTGACTACTGAATAATTTGCTAGTGTTTACTCTAAGAGTGTCTCGATATTGTTTCCAATATTTTAGTGAGAAGAGTGTGGACACGCTTGACAATTTCTTATCAAAGTCATTTTTAAAAATGAAGGATAGTCTGTTGTCAAAGTAACCGTAAATTCTTCTTCTGTCCTTTACACCTGCAGTGTGAGTTGTAGAAAGTTAGTGTCATCAAACTACATCAGCCAATCAAATATGGCTGGCTGAAGGATAAAGAAAGCAGTTCAGTTGTACACATTGATTGAATTCTTGTGATGTTTTTCACTTGAAAGTTTCCAATATTAGGCTTTAATAACTTAAAAATATCAATGTATTAGCTAAACCAGATAAATTATAGCATTATCTTAGTTATTAGATCACTCAGAATATATAGGTTAAGTAAGTTGTTTACTGTGTTCAACGAACTGCGAAGGAGTCATTACTAAATTTGCGAAGTCTGTCTGTCTGTATGTCCACATTTTTTGTCAAATTCTGAAATCTTGACTTCGGATTTCGATTCTACATCAAAAACTAAAGACTACGTGGTATCTTCGTTTTTTGATAACTCTTTGGGAACATGGTCAAAATGGCGGCCAAAAATTGAAAAATTTTCAAATTTTTTTTTTTACTTTAGAATCGTATTCTACATCAAAAATAAGACAAACGTGTACTTTTAGTTTTTTGATATCACCTCGGGAACATGGTCAAAATGGCTACCGAAGTCTGAAAAAAGTAACAAAACGGAGTTCGTTGTGGTTATGCTTTGCATTCCCAGATGTTTACATATGTCACAGCATAGAGCCTTGCGGAATCAGTAGTTTCACTTGTTGTCGGCGGCTTTGATCTTTGTGTCCAAAATTTTTACTGCACATTGTCACCACGCGCAGCCCACATAGGCATACCAAGCGTCAGTGCGGTTTTTGCAAGATTCAACACAACAATTGTACGCCACTGTTTACTGAATTTTGTTCAGTGCGCAGTCACCACGCGTCGAAAAACACGTAACAAAATTTTTATCTAAGTGAAACTACTGATTCCGTATATATACGCTATAGGCTCTATGCTGTGCATATGTGTTTACTCTAGAGATGGGTCGTTCATGAATGAGTCGTTCACAATGAACGACTCACTTAAATGAGCGGCAAACATATGACTCTTTTTGATTGAACGGTTCGTTCAGTTGTTTATTCAGTTCAGTATCACATAAGTGCAAATGTTTAAAGTTCGTACTGACTCTACTGAGGAGTGGGGAATGAACGAACGAAGAAACAGTGAACTAAATATGTATTTGAACTTACATAGTTCAATGCAATTTCCGAGAGCAATACAAGTTAGGTGTATTTATTAATGATTATCGAAGTATAATATTTTCTAAGGATTATTAAATAAATAAAACACTTTATTTCTATTTTCTAAGGAGTTGAAAAATCTAATAGAGTAGAGATCTTGAGAATTGACTAAACATAATTCAATAATTTAGGTGAGAACGATATCGCACCTATCGTACATTTCTACAGCAGTATGTATGAAACGCGCGTGCTTACACAATCAGTTCAAATGAACGACTCAATGTGAACGGCTTTTTAAAGTGAGTTGAACGAATTGAACTGGCACGGTAAAAAGAGTGGTATGTCCCATGACTAGTTTACTCCTCTGGCAGCCACGTGCTGTTTGAGTCCTATTGCATTCCAAAATAGACTGTGCAAGTGCTGACGTCACGCTATCCTTACTACTTTCCAAACAAAACATTTTCCTGTGTTTGATTGCCATAAGAGAAATTTCGAATCTATAAAAAACACTGTTTATTGTGTTTTACCTAATATATAAATTGTATTGGTAAGTAATTATAGTTTATTTAATACTCTCTAGCAATACTGATGTTGAATATACCTTAATAATCCTCCTCTCTCATCAAAATGTGATTCATAACTTATCATTAAACGATAGCAAATACATCATTCTAACTTACCTGTGTAGTAAGATTAAATAAAACACGATTAAAACGTTTTTCTAGAAGTTTAAAAGTTCTCTTATGGCGTTTAACACACGGAAACGATTTGTTTGGAAAGTGGTGACCATGGTAACTAATAAAAAGTGACGTAACACTTGCGTGGTCTATTGCACCAGTATTTGCAATCAGCAAACCTATGATATGAAAAAGTTACGTTGGTGATTTATTAATTGCTATATTTGCCACATTATTGCTTACGATGTGTTGAGGAACAGTCAATAAGTGGTAGTACTAGAATCATAAAGTTTTTGAACGATTGGAAGCAACCATCAGTGATTCGTTTGCTACCAGCATTTCATGCAGCGCTTAAGAAGCGCTTTTGTATTTTCCTGCCGTTTGTATTCGAGGTTAGATATAAGTTGTTGCATCGGATTTCATGTTGATGTAGAGAAAATCAGGTTGTTTTTCAAATCTGTGAGGTAGATGCAGTATTACAAAAGTTGTATATAATTATTAATATAGTCGTCCAGGAGCAAGTAAGCGATTACTAGCAGACCATATAATCACTGATACTGGCAGCGCGTAAGACTGGTTACTTCTTTTGAACCCAAGCATTAATCTCGTTCAGGAACACTCAGCGAACTCAACGGTTGATTCTCAGCGGTAAATATGCTGACAGTGCTGACTGCTGAGCAACTGCGCAACTCCAGTCACTAACGTAACGTAACCGCTGGGTCAATGAATGTTCCTGAACGCGTCCATTGACATACCGCCTATAGAATAGTTGTGTATAATTTGCAATCGCCGAAGTACGTTTTTCATTTGTAATGTAATTTTAAAATTTTAAATCTTATGATAACATAACGGATATTAAAGAGAAGTGCTTTGTTGGTGGCTTAAAAGGAGATTCATCTCGACGAAACGCACGTTGATAACAATTTGGATAATTACGAAAATCAGGGAACTTTTGAAGTCGTACAATATTCTATCGGTATTACTACAGCGTTCGTAGATTTGCCTTAAATCAGCTGATTATTAACCAGTGTACCGGTATAATATCTGAAAACGCCTAATGACAAATCAACAGTTTGGACAAATTCTAATCAGATTATGATTACGATTAAAAATCTAGTTGTTAATCGTCACGATTAATTTACTCATAAATCGTTCGTGACGATTGACTTTTAATCGTAATCGTTAATCTGACTAAAATTTTCCTAACACTGCACTGCAATATCAAACGGACATCACGGCACAACTGTAGTGTCTATCACTAAAATCACTTATTATTATTACATTTGGCAACATGTGCTCTGGTTAATGATGCGTGACGTCATGTCACGTGACTTTTATTTGTGAATCCACCGACGTCATCTGACAATTGTTGATTGTGATTATATTGTCAAATAATAAGAGATATTTAGTAATAAACCTATTTTTTCGTACACTATTTTATAAATGTTAAGGTAGTTATACTTAGTTTTGAAGGGAGATTGTATTCTAGCTGTAAAATGGAAAAACAATTAGATCGCGTAATGGATGAAGTGTAAGTTGTTCTAACCTTAAAAAGAAAACAAAGATCTATTTTTTAAAATATAATTTTACTTCTAGTCTTAATGCACCAGGAGTAATAGGATGCGTTTTTGCTGATCACCAAGGATTATGTTTGGGAGGTAAAATTATATCTTGCTATTTAGTTTGAAAAATATTTAACTTGTTGAATATTGAAGCAAAAGGTAAAGCATCCACAGAAAGTGCTGGGGTGATAGGAGCAATTGCTGAACAGGCAGCCAAGTTAGAACCTCAAAATAAAGGCCCTGTTATTGTATTTGAAAATGACCATTCATCATGTATTATACAGCGCAGTGGAACAATTACAGGTGCTATATATAAAAATATTTAAGTTAAATTTATAATACTTAAGGTCCAGTTTTACAAGCATTGGTCAAGTTTAAATAGAGGCTGATTGCTAGGGATACAACTGTTGTCAGCTATTCTCACAATTATATCCATCGCAACAATTTTCTAATTAGACTTAACTGATGATTGTAAAACTGGGCCTTGGAAATGCCGTGTTTGACTGATATCAGACTTAAAAATGATCAAGTTTCTTTGTATATAATAGGTACTTTTTCTTAATTATAAAAAAATACCTTAAACATATAGGTAATGTAAATTTATAACTGTATACTTCAATATGTCAATAAAAACAAGCATAAAGGAAAAATAATTTTTATTTTCTTAATAAAAACAAAACAATTAGAAAAATAACTAATATTATTCCATTTTTAACGAAGATCTTCTTCGATACTTATCAATTCCTAATCTCATTAAGTCTTTATTTTCAAGGGCCCATACTAAACCAGTAGCAAGAAAGCATACACCACCAATTGTTATGTGTAAAATAATAGATTTGTGTAATAAATACAGCTAAAATAAACATAATTAATATTATAACATACAATGATTATCCATTACCTCTGAAATCTTAGTAACAATTCCAGATAAGACTAAAAGTAAAACAAATTTCTTTCCAGGAGTTAAACCTTTCAAGGGTTCATACATTGTGTCTTTGTACATATTTTTAATGTAGTATATGCTAAAAATAAGCGATTATAGAAAGTACTGACAAACTCGGAACAGTAGTTATAATACCTATGAAATATTCTTGCAGTCATGTTAATACAGTTTGCAAGAATAAATCCAACAGGTCCAAAAATATTTGTTAATACATATGAAATTACTAAAAATGTTACTGAAAATATCACCATTACATAGTTGTACCTGTACAGAATAAAATGTAACTATAGTTAACAAAAGTTTAATTAAGCCATTACTTATCAAGTTCTTGATTATTCATTGTAGCAAATACATAACATTCAGTGACACCATTAACAGCTAAAAGTAGCACGGCAATACAATGAAACTGCAAAAGTGTTGTAGGCAATGAATTGTCTGTCAATACACGACCTCCATAAAGATACAATAATGTGTGACTGTAAGTTTGTCCAAAGATTATTACCACTAATCCAATACTAGTAACAACTTTGCATAATTGACTTAATACAATAGAGGCTTCTGCTACAGATTTCTAAAAAAAATCTGTCAACTTTCATAATAAGAATGTACAAGAAATATTTTACCTGATTTTGGTTTGTAATTGGTACATCTCTTTTTATCATTTGTGTAAAATAAAAATAACTGCTTTCTTCTATAGGTCGAAATACAAATCTAAGAAATGAATCTTATAACTTCAATTCAAAATTAAGTATTGTTACTAACCTGGCAGCTAAACTTCCTAAATTGTTTACTATATCATACATAGATTGTTGACTAAAAGTTAGAACTGGTGATATAGTCATTACGTATCTTTCTCCCTCAGTTAAAATCTGTTTTACAATACATTGTTTGAAGAAGCTAAATGTTAACAAACCCAAGTTTTTATTTAATAATTCTTCCTAAAAATCTACACACCTTAAAAGGAAGCAGAACAAATATTTTTAATATTACCTTATTTTCCATAAAACCTGGAAAAAAATCTAGAATTGAAGTAAAAGGAAAGTCTTGCATATCAGAAAACATAGTTTTCTTATTATCCTTTATAATACTGTTATTCTGGTCTTTACTGGTTTTTTTATTTTGTTCTTTTACTTTATTTAAGTTGTATATGTACCAATAGAAAAAGAGATAATGGGATAAACAATAAACAATGGAAGATAGTATTTGAGCTAAAGAAAATGCATTAATTGCTTGATCTGGATCTTGAATGACAAGAACAACAAAGATAATCGTACGACTTACTATGTAAATTGTTTCTAAAACAACCTGTTAGTGGAAAAAATGAATAAGCAATTTTAATTATTTTTCTAATAATTACCTTGAGTTTAACAAAACAATAACTTTGACTAACTAGTACTACACACTGTGTCATCTGATCTATAATACAAGACACAGCAATTGCATAACAACCTAAATAGTATTGTTTTAAATAAGTCTCTTCTGTTGTACTAAGCACGTTTGTCCATACATACACTAACAATAATGAAACAATTCCTGAAAGCGGGACTCTGTAAATCACAAATATTATAACGTTGCAATTATAAGAGGTATGAAAACTTACGTTAACCAAATTTGATTAATAACTTGGGCCCAATTATGTGACTTAGTATCAGTTAAACAAGCTTTTAAAATTGGTTCTCTTGATAAAAATAATATTGTGGACTCTAATAACAACAAGCGTACATTCATAATCCCCAGCACAGTTTGGCCTACATGCCTTATAATAAAGGCATTTAATACAAATGTAATGCATCGAAATAAAATCTAAAGAAATTAATTAAAAAGTATTAGTACTACTTCAATATTAATAATTAAAATAGTTCATTTTAAATGTCACTTGAATCTAACAAAACAGACAGGTACAAACCTGGAAAATAATACTAAACGATGCATTTTCAACACTACTCTTTAAAATATTACGTCCCATATTTCTAAAAATTTATCAACTATTGAAAATACTTGAAAACAGGTGTATTTTGCTGTCAAAGTTTGAGGTTAAGTATGGGTGTTTTGTAACTTTACATAATTTATAACATAGAAATGGAATGGACTGTTGTACGTAATATACAGTAAAAAAAATATGGTGCTATTTTTGATAATTATCGCATTTTGCTATAAATAATTCTGCTGATAATTATTAAACTTCAAAAGTCAAAATGTCAAATTTTTGTTTTGGTTACCACTGTTACCATCTCACCACATCTGTAACGAAACAACGAAACACTTGAGATTTGAAAGTCCCTAAAAAGCTTTTAAATTTTATAACCTACATAACCTATCACGGATTTTTTTTTTGTTGAATGTTGGACTTTTAACCTATAAAAATGTTAAATTAGATAAATTGTTCATTTAGGTTGTTAGTAATGATAATAACATTTAATTTATATAGAGATGGTAGACAGAAATTTGTTTGTATCCTCACTCTGTGTAAGTTTATTCATTAATTCTGCTTTATTGAATAATCGTGTTATTACAGGCTGGTGGTATAGCTGGATTTGTGGTAGATGTAGTTCTATTTCCATTAGATACCTTAAAGACTCGCTTACAAGCGAGCCAAGGATTTTGGAAATGTGGAGGGTTTAAAGGTATATATAAAGGAATTGGTCCCCAAGCAATTGGCAGTGCACCGCAGGGTAACCTCTTTCCCTATTTTGCAATAGGTGAAATCTCTACATTTGTCATTCTTTTTTGTAGCTGCTATATTTTTTTGTACATATGAGACATTTAAGGCATTCACAACACCATTAGTCTCAAATCAGTTTCATCCCCTAATTCACATGACTGGTGCATCAATTGCAGAAGTGGTCAGTAAGTACGATTAAAAGCCAAGTTAAAACAAATTAACTTCTTTTCCGTAGGTATGTTGTTTAGTCCGGGTACCTGTAGAAGTAGTTAAGCAAAGAAGACAAACAATGTTACATGTGCCAGGAAAACCACGAATGTGTTCTTTAAAAATATTTATACATGCTTATAAAACAGAAGGTATAATTGGGGTAATATTAGAGGATTCAAATAGATTAGTGATATGGTTAACTGCAGATTCGTTTTAGGGTTTGTACAGAGGTTACGGGTCTACTGTAATTAGAGAAATACCGTTTTCTTTTATCCAGTTTCCAATATTAGAATATTTGAAGGTGTTGTATAGTCAGAAGTTTAAAAACAATATTGAATTAGAACCTTGGGAGGTGGCAATTTGTGGTTCAATAGCAGGTAAGCAAAGCATAAAAATTATTTAGCTGTTATAATTGCAATTATTGCAGGGGGAACTGCGGCAGCTGTAACCACTCCATTAGATGTTATTAAAACTAGAATAATGCTGGCTCCTAGCAGCTTAGCTAAAAAAACCAGGTGCCTTAAAAGTCACTAATGTCATGAAAAATATTTATAAGGAAAATGGCATTACAGGGTTAGTAAAAACTTGTTTTCCTGTTCAATTTTTATTATTTAATTTTAATAAAATGTAATTATTTAATAGATTATTTGCTGGATTTATACCAAGAGTGTTGTGGATAACACTTGGTGGTTTCATCTTCTTTGGAACATACGATTTTTCTAGACATCTTGTGGATGATTATTTCCAAAGTAAACCTTTTATAAAGCAAGTCTAACCAAAAAATTTTTAGTCAATTTGTGTATTTAATTTTACAACTTTTTATGCTAGTTAAACGTTATTAAAGATTTTGTTGTAAATTATAATTTGTCTTTATAATACGTATACCGATACTTGCAAAATGCGTACGTTAAATTCTGCTTCAAACTTGAGACTGTAATAGATTAATTTGGTCAATTGCATCAGAATAATGCATTTCTTTATGTACTTGGTAGAAGGATGTCACTAAGTTTTTTAGTTACGAAGTATAAGTTTAAATGGCAAAATCTTAAAAGTCAAGTAGTGATAGGGTTTTTGATCATCTAGCAATTGATCTGCAACATGTACTTTAAGATTATGCCATCCATTTAGATCCACTTGCAGTATAGGGTTGCATAAAAATTCTATATCTGTACAAATTGCCAGCAGTTTCATATTCTGTGGGTTTGACTTCAGTTGTGATTTCTAGAATGTTCCTAGAAAAGCTATTAGTTGCCAATCTTTATAATTAACGTATATTGTATTCAAAAGTATTCGTAACATTTGTACCAGTGTATTCTAAACCAGGAACAACCAATAGAATTTGATGAGAGAAGAGTGGGGACAGAACACATAACAGATGCTTTACAAGTTTTTCTTGCAACATTTGGCAAATCTTGTGGTTTATCTTACAGTTGTTGACTTTTGCATGAAAATGATTTTTTGTTTACTAGGAATGCTATTGATAACAATATAGATATTAAGGAAATACTGTGGGTGCCATTATAAAATGTCTAACAGTCTTGGCAAAAAACAAAGATACTAGGAAAAATGAATAAGAAAATGCATCCCCCAATGTTTGGTCGTATGTACCGAACTGTACTAGGAATGGATGTCATCATGTCAAATGTGGAGCATGCATCTACAAGTTAAGGAATGTCTTTTCTGTTGCATCTTCATGACAAGTACTTTCTTCTTGCATTTATATGGATATGTTGATAATAGCAATAAAAAAATTACATTGCACATATCAGCAATGTAAGCTAGAATATACAGAATCAAACTATGAAGTTGAAAATCTTTTGTAAATTCAGTTTCTATTGATTTGTCTTTATTGTCATCATTGGGTGAATAGAGTACAATTCTTCTCAAGATATATTACCAAGTAGGTATTAAAAAGTTATAATTCATTATACGTAAATTTTCTTTAGTAGTAATCAATCTCAAAAACTTATTATCAGTCTTAAGAAAACAAACTATGTAACATTATTAAGACACATGCTCTATGAAGAATTATGTTATATAGATTTTAAGTGAATTTTGGAAACACTGCATGTCTTTTAATCTTATATTTCTATTTACATCTTTTGTATTTTGATCGAGTATCTTATATGATAATGTATTATTGAAACTTTAATGTTGAGAAATACATAATTTATTCCATTGTGGAGTCATAGGCTGTGAGTAATTCCATACCATACAGTAAACAAATTTGTGAAATATGTTGCAATACTTCTTGTAGCATTTATAATCGGTTCATCTTAAGATGTTTGCCGCTTAATGTTGATTGTTGACCATTAAATTGTAGTATTCTATTCCATTCAGTATCTATTTATGTAAAATCACTAAATAATTTTATTGTCATCTTATGTTGTACACTTATAAGAAATATAGTTTGTTATGTACACTTTTATTAAATATTTATACTTAAATATAAAAAAAACAGAGCTCTTAAGCCGATTGATTTCAATAATTACAATTGACTGTATACAATTCTATACAAAATAGACTCAAACTTTATAGGTACGTTGAGTAAATATTTAGTAATCTCTTAAATGATATCTTTCAGACATCAATACATGCAGATACGGTCTTTTTAACAGCATCTCTTGCATATGGTATATATGATAGTGAATACCAAGTCATGGCAAGTGACTGAATGATAATAAACAACAATGCAAGACCCGCTTTTTTCAGCTACAATAAAAATCATTTTATTTTAGAAGTACTTATTAATGTATGTAAACTTACGTGAATTGCTGCAACTAATGTGAGAATAAAAGATACAAGAACAATTAATGTTGCTATTGCTCTGGTTGCAGCAAACATTTTCTTTACTTGATTAACAGGCCCCATGAGGAAACACGTACTTAATAGTGATAAAATATTTCCTAATGTATAAAAGACAGCAAACACAGTCATTCCTCTGTTTAAGAAAAGTGCAAAAGAACCCAAAATTGAAAGTAATATACCAATTATAAAACATATTAGAAAACCTTTTATTCGTGTTGACCAGCTTAATGTTGTACTGTCGTTAAACTGTAAATATAAAAATTTTAAAAGTGTTTTATTAAATGCTACTGTAATCATATTACTTGTGCCATTATACCACTTTCTTCATCTGGGGTGTCATCACCCCTAAGTACTTTACGTAATTTATCCATTGTTATAGTTTCCTAACTGTAAAGAAAATAATAATTTTAAATGATTATACTCAAATTTAATAAGTTTACTCATAAGAGCAAAGTTTAAATAAAGTTTATAGAAGTATGCCAAAACGAAATTGCAAATAATTTAACGTAGAAGATTACGTACTTGTTAAAAGTGGGCGACACAATGATAATATTATCTCTTCTATTGTGTTGCTTTTAATTCTACACATTCAACAAGTATTAAATTTTACAGCGCAACAGGTAATGGAAATGGGAAAAGGCAAATATCAAAACAACCATTTCAACTGTCAAATTTTGTGTGTTGGCATGTTAAAAAAGATCACGGTTTCTAACAATATGGTTTGTAGCTTTGAGTTGTCCTACACTAGCCACCGTTAGATGTCTCTAAACACATTAGAAAAATTCCAATTTTTAGTTCTTTCTATAGTGGAGCTTTTTGATACAATTCGCGTATAATTAATTGTATATTCATTACAATAAATGAATAAGAATCGTTAATAGGTGTCAAGAAAATTGCATAATACGCATAAAAAAAAAATTTAGGTATAATACCACCTATGCAGTACGCCTACAGGTATCCCAAAAAAAAATGAAACAGTAAAGCAGCAAAAGTGTAGTTAATTTTAATTAGCTTAAATATATGTAGCATCATTAGCAAACTTATTAATCTGTTACAGCGCAATCATTTTACTTTTCCTAATAAACAGCAGAAACTAACACATCAACCTTGAAAATTTACATATTTCTGGTTTGAATTGGTTATACCTAATATTATGCTTGAAGTAATCTTTTAAGTGAATGTTCTGTTGAGAGATGGATGATTTTTACACTTGATTCTTAATGCATATGCAACTTGAAAAGTAACTGTTTTAAAATACATAGGTACTTTTGTTTTTTACTCACTTTTCTTTGTTGCGTACCGTAAAAACGCACCCAAGCGTACACAGAAAAACGCCTTCCCTTTTAGTGACTACAAGAAAAACAGTTAAAAATGTATAAATTTGGTACTCATTAGGTACGCTTGTTGTTCAGTTTAACACATACAATTAACATCTTGACTTAGCTCGTTGTTAGTTATTATAATTCAGGTGTTACTAATATAATTTTCATTAACAAATCTATGTTCAAGAGTTTCTAACTTAGCTGATTTACATAGGTACTTTATGTCTTTGTTTCGTATTCCATCGTACTAAATTTAATCACGCAAAACTTAGTTCACAGTTCAGCACTTCTGTAGAATGTGGGATTCATGTTTCCATTTTAATGCCCATTTATATCTCTTTAGGTGTTTTCTAATTTTTGGTTTAAATTTCCAATAACTTCCCTATTTGCTTCATCTTCTTTGTTGCATCAGTTGTTTCCGAAGTAGATACATACACCCTATTTGTGCTATTTTTATGGTCTTTTCATATTTGGATGGATGTGTTTGCAACTTTTTTTACTTAGTGTAATCCACAAGTGTAATAATCTAAGGACACTTTGTTCTTCTTCTGGTACTAGTATCTTCCTTTTGCTTTAGTTATTTCCTGTTCTTAGATTATATTATAGCCTGCCTAACTTTTGTATAATTTCTTAATTATTTATCTATGTATCTGATTTGGGAATGTTCTACGCTGACCAAATCTTAATTAACATCTCACTGTCGTCTTTTTTATTCAAGTATTGGTCTTAGTCTGTATGAAGTTATTCTATTTTTGATTTTACAAACCTTTTCTTTCAAACTTCTAACTTTCTTTTCTATTTGCTTTAATTCAGCTTACGTATTCACATAATTTCCAATTATCCTGTTTGGTAGATTCCAATTTCTACATTTAACTAAACTTGTTTTTAAATTTAGTAGTATCTTTTTTTTCTTCTATGTACTAATTTTTGTTTTAAAGGTTTTATATTCTGTTGATGATACTTTTGATTTTCTCAGTTAACTCTGTGTCTTCTAAGAAGAAAGTGAAAAGCTTTTTGTTTGATGCCTCTTTGTTTTGGTTTTATCTGTTTTGCCAAAAGAGACGCATTTGAAGGGCATTTGGCTGCATTTACCCAGCTTTTCTAAACATTCAGAATTTGTTCTTTCTCTGTTAGTTCATTTCAGGAATCTTAGTACCCTCTATCTTTCCGTCGTTTTAACTACTGATTCCCTTGGAAAGAAACGCTCTAGTCTTGGGAATGAATGGGTATCTATAATTTCTGACTTTTCCCGATAGTGGTCTATATTTAAAACCAACTTTTTAAAAGCAGAAGTTGATAGGGTGCAAGCAAAACTATTTATATTCTTTATTTGTTGCCAAATCGCTTGCTCGGAGGTCGTATAAAATGGCTGAGAATGAAAATAAATGCAATGCAGAACAGAAAGTTATTATCAAGAAGTTTTGTTTTCGAGATTTTGATGTTCATTATGAACGTTAAAAGATACGTCGATGGTAATGACAGGCTGGCTTTTTAGGACTATCTTCTTTGAGAACATTAGAGTAACTGTCTTTGATCTTCCTGACGGCGGACCTACTTTTTTCTGTTGTTCTTGTTTTCTCATCAATTTTTCAGCTTTTGCTGTTTTCTGTTCTCTAATCTTCTTGGGCAGGTTCATTTTATTTAATTCCTTGTAGGACCTTCAGAATTAGCTCTTTCTAGGTTATTCTTCGGCCATAGTCTCAAAAAAATAATAATAGGTCAAAATACTAAATTAATATTTTTTTAATAATCTTTTATTTATATCAATTAAAAATTGCAGAAAATTATAGAAATATGTAATGTATAATTATATAGGTACCATCCATTCTAATGAGAATCCTGTTGTGGGAGCTTAAAAGTGGTAAACATAATGAATAGTTTGTGTCGGATAAATGTTATGACTTATGAGTTATAACATGCAATTATACAATAAAAAGACGTGGGTGATTGTGTGTATCTCACATGTACATTAATAAGCCAAATAAGAAAGATAAGTCTTAGTTTCATCATTTCTTGATACATTTGTATAAATACATATTTATTGCTATTTAGCTACTTTTTACCTGTTACGTGATACTAATGCAACAGAAGTATTCCGATGTGAACAGTATTCAGGGCTATCTACTATTTTTGGCGTTCTAATTAGATCCTCACTGTATTCTAGTCAGTGTTGAATAAAACCAAACAAAGCAAAAACCAATTTTTTTGATTAGTAATTCAAGATGAAAACAAAACAAAACAGAAACGAGCTTCCTCCTTACCTACATTTAATTTCTACTTTACTCCTTATGACGTAATGTGACATTCAAGAAAGGGTAATGACATTAAATTTTGATGCTTTAACAGTTTAACTAAATATTTATTCTCTATAGCGTGTATATTAGAACTTTTAACATTTTGATCGCAGTGAAAGGACGTGCAAATTTCTTGTTTCGGACTGCTCGGCATTTATTCCATAACATAATTTATTCTGTAATATTTGAGTTTATAGAGTTGTGTAGTTTTCCAGTTTAAAAGTTACATAAAATTTTCAGTAAGCAAAACGACATTATGACGTCTTTGTTTATTAAAATCAGTCCTTTCAGAAAACCCGTTGGTTCATTAAAAAGTTACAATGCAGATGCAACTTCAAGGACAAATTATTATTAAGGTATTTACAGAAGTTTTAAAGAATTCTCTTGAACCATTAAGGAACTAGTTTCACTCCTTGATTAACTGAAAATCACTGCAGGTATACTTTTTGGGTAGTGAAACGGTTAATTCTCAGTAAATATCATTCGTTTCGTTTCTAGAAAACTTGCGACATAGAAGTAATTTAATTTCTTATTTTCTGAATTCTAGTGACTAGAATATTCAAGAGTTATGTGTTTCAACTTTTTTAGTTATTCTTACAAAAACGTGTTTAGAATCTAAGTTTATTCACTGCTCCTGATTTATAAACAATGTACTTTTTCAATTTTTTGGTAATAAGAAAATCTAAAAAGTCGTTTACATTATTATAATATTAATGTTTAGCAGCATAATCAAAACTGATAGGTTGGAGACTTCGTTAGAATCGCTCAGCATCCGATACTTATGGTAGTAATTAGAAGTTTCCTTATGTCGATTTTATATAATACAGTCCAAGCATACTAATAACTGCGTACGAAATAGCGTTGATTGGCGAGAGTCTATTAGAGTTACCTATAGTGAAAGTGTTGAATGTTGATGTATACATTGATTTATTTATCATTACTAACCGCACAACATTATTTCTGCTTGTCCGCAGTAATTGATTTTGTAATATTTGATCATGGAATTTATTTGGATTGATGTAAATATCAACCCTGACGGCTTCGTTTCTTTTGTCTAAAAGTATTTACGTATAATTTCAGATACTACTCAACGATAAGAAAAATTTAAAGACAAAGTAACAAAAAGCCTTGACATCCATTTGGCTAAATAACTACAAAAAAAAACTTTAAAAGCATAAAACCAATTTGGAGAAATATCAGATCTCAACTATGTTGCAATCTCGGAGTGGGATTTCAAACTGGTTATGTCTAAATTAAGACATCCGGAGAGCCATTCAAGAAAAATAAATCCTGGATTACAGTAGGAGACAAATACGAATCATAACAGGGTTGTACACCGACCACTGCAACTTAAAGAAACGTCTTCTAGTACATACAAAAGCAATGACTCATCTGGTAATCTGTATGGCTTAAAGAATAAAAAGTTCTAGGACATCTTATCCTAGTGTGTTGCACTTATTCGCAAAAGGCATATTGTTCAAAGCTAAATCGCAAGCCAACATCAGGTGTTTTAGCATCTCAAAAAATAAGACTAGCCTTTTACACGTTGGTGACTTCTGGCATCTAACTTTTTGTTCGAGATTCTTTATCTCTGTAATTTTGTACGATTGTAGATTTTGATGCTTTCTTAAAAATATCTAAATCTTTCAGACAAGCAAATATCGGTAGTTATCTGATACTGATTTGAAGTACAAATATACCTGGCAAAACACAAAAAGTTATCAGTTATAGACTATACCGTAACAAATATAGCATTTCTTCCCGGATAAATTTCTGACGTAAGAAGCCTAAACTCAGCGACCATAAGCTTTTGCTATGTAAAATAAGATGTCGTATACCAAATGCAAAACTCATGCAGCCGCACTTTACCGAAAAGTCTAACCTGGAATCTCTAGAAGATTAAATCACTAGACAACTTTACAAAAACAGACTTGGAGAGAAGTCATAGAATTTCTAGTTGGTAACAAAAGCAGCCTAGAACAACAATGGACAACATTGCAAAACAGCATATTAATCTCAACAAATAAAGCAATAAGAAAAAGGCGAAAACAGCTCGTATAAAATGCAATAGTAGTTTTCATAACTAGTGTTCGAAAGTAGCATAGTATATCGATGTAGCACTTTCGAACGAATTATGAATACTATGTTTTAGACGACCCCAACATTATGCCCAAATCTTTTCAAAATGTTTTCCTGTTACGATATGAAAGTAACTATATTTTCATATCGTAACAGTGTTGATAATTTCAGCTTTCATAGGTTGTCATGAATAGGCTGCTGCAGTCGATATGGCAACTTTCACAGGGGGTTATCTAAAAAATACTTTCTTGTGTGCAATCTGCTACGTTGATGATGCTGTGCTGATCGCTGACTCAAAAGCAATTTACAAAGAATTCTCATGTATTTAACTAAACAGCAAAGAAACTTAACATGCAAATTAATATTGATAAATTCGAAAGAGCCCAAAAGATGCAAATTAGAGATAGAGGGAAAAGTCATCGAACAGGTCATGAAATTCAAATACCTAGGGACAGAAATTATAAGCGAAAGAAACCTTACAAATGAAGCAAAGAAGCAAATATGGGCTGTCTAAAAGGCATCATATAGAATAATAGGCAGTACAGGTAGTACTAAGGGTAAGGTATACATTGCGAAGCTAAAGTCTTATCCATCTACCTTAACTATTATAATGGTAAAATGCCCATTATGTTATTTGATGGTTCTATTATTATGCCATCAGATACTATGCACAAAATACTTACTCATAAACTTAAATTTTTTTAAATTTTATTTCTTTTTTTATCTCAGGGTTTCCTTTTTTAAAATTGTAGGTTATGTTTAAATGTCAATTTTCTGATTTATTAGGTTGTCAAAGGTTAGTCATAAGCTACTTTACCATGATCTATTATTCTTAGTTTTCAAAAAAAATTTATTGTGACACATTGAAAATTTTACGTTAATCCTCTGTTCCAAATGTGAATTATACCTAACTTTTTTCTTTACTTTGTACGACAATACTCTTCCTTTAATTTTTACTAAACCTCACTCACTTAATCACTCCTCTCCATTACTTGTAGATCCAGTTTTTTTCAACACCTTCAGTAGTTACTTCCCAGGTTTTTCCTGTTTATCCAAATCACGTCTACCTCCAAAGTCTTTTAAATTTCGCAGGTTGTCTTAAACAAAATGTCCTCAACACTCACCGTCATTACCAAGTCGCTCTTCATTACCACAAAATAAGAAATCTAGGTATTTTTTCGAATTCTGAAGTCAAATTTGAGCTATTGACTATTTTAATGTAAAATGTCTTGTGCAACTTTTGAAAATGTCTATATTAAATGTTCATATAACTAGCCAAATAAATTCTTTACTCACACTTTCTTTTGATTCTTTTATTAGTTAAGTTTCACTTCCTTTCAACATTGTTTTCCTTCATCATTCTCTTCATTTTTTTACACGCAACACAATAAAATTTCCTACCCTTGATGAACCAATTATTTATTTACTTTTAATCTTTTGTCATGAATCCAACATTTGCCATGATATAAATATTTACATGACTCCAACAAACTCAACAACTTCGACATATAACATGTACAGTACAAAAAAAACTTTCTTCTTTTCTTACGTTTCGTTTTTCCTGTTCTATATTAAATAACTAACAATGGTATAACTAATAATCACCTTATATTCTTTTCATTTAATGAACTCTTCTTTTATTTTATATAAAAATAATTATTTATGCAACAAGTGAGTAAAGTGTATCTCGTGCGGCAAACTTTCCTTCTCGTGAAAAAAAGATACACTTTACTCACTTGTTGCATAAATAACTATTTTCTAATTTTTCTTTCTCACTTTCGTTTCCTCATTCTATCAACAACAACTTAGCAACTACTTTTTTTTCTGTTTTAATTTTACTTCTGTATCTAGCAATCTCATTCTTGTCCACTGTCTGTTACATTCTTATCAACGAACTCCGAAGGAGTCGTTACTGAATTTGCGAAGTCTGTATGAATGTCTGTCCGCATTTTTGGTCAAATTTTAAAATTTTGACTTCAGATTTGGATTCTACATCAAAAGCCAAAGACCCCGTCGTATCTTCGTTTTTTGATAACTCTTCGGGAACTTGGTCAAAATGGCGGCCAAAAATGAAAAATTTTCAAAATTTTTTTTTACTTTAGAATCGTTTTCTACATCAAAAAATAAGACCAACGTTTATTTTTTAGTTTTTTGATATCACCTCGGGAACATGGTCAAAATGGCCGCCAAAACTCGAAAAAAGTAACAATACAGGAGTTCGTTGTGGTTATGCTTTGCATTCCCAGATGTTTTCATTTTACATACATAACTTGGCTTTAAAGTTCGTTAGAACCAATTAAGTGTCTGCTTTATAATCGTGGCTTTTCCCTTTTTCTATTTTTTTATTTTTACAATATCATCAGACTATTTTATGTGAAGAAAAAAATAAAACACTCGCACAGGTCATTTTTTTATTTATTCAAGACATACTTTGATGTGAAAATTCCATCCGCAATTTCAATCCCCTCTACGGACAGACACCTCTTCAATTTTTGTAAATTGCAAGAGGGGTTGAGTGATATCTCTTTTCAAAGCGCTTCAAGTTATCTATTCAGCCGTGTACAGAAAATGAAATTTGGTTAAGCAGTTTTTGAGAAATTTCACAATAAACTTTTAAGATACATCTAAATTAAATGACAAATTTAATAAAAATTAAAAACAGCGTTTTAATGCAAAAGATGTTTAGAATGATGTTTTATGTTCTTAGTGACTTGCACTTATTTGCAGACTCAGAAAAATATTCTAGAATTGTCCATTTTTGTATTAATTTATTAACGATGGCTGTAACACAGCGATGGAAAGAACGAGTCAAGAGTTTACGTAACTGATAAAATAAGGTTACTTTTTCACTCTAGACCTTTAGGAATACCCAATAATTATATAAATCAATGAATCATGCGTACATGTATACTTGGAGGTTTAAGTGTTACTAATTAAATTTAATTTCTCTTTTTACAAAAATAAAAAGAATACGACAAAATTTAAAAATGACAGTTGTCCTTGTGTTATATTAATAATCTTACTGAATCCTGAAAATAGAAATTTCGAGAGAACTAAATTATCTTTTTTTTTATGTAACCGTGTTGAGAGTAAACCATCTTACTTCAAAGAGTAAGTAACCACCATTACTAAATTTACATTATGAAAACAATTTCTCGTCCCTAAGCAAGTTAGTAGCACATTCCTTATTGTTGATTTATGTCAAAATACCTTTTGGTGGGAGTGGTAGGTAAATCAGATAATTTCGCCTGAAGGTTTCACAAACATTGTACAATTGCCTGTGTTGAATTTTATGTGTATATGTAGAACTCACCTGCAAGTTCTCCTTTCATTTATATTAAAAGTCGGTGCCACAGGTTGGAAGGAGCGGTCTTTGAAGATGATGCGGTTGCCATCGCGGACCTGACCTGCATTTTAGAATTGATTCACAGAAGACCTTCCCTAGGTTGTTAATGTTTCTTTTTACAGACATTCAGACTGTTAACTAGAAGCATTTTGATTTCTTTTGCCAATATTTCTATATAGCTTGATGGTCAGTGATCGTTTAAACATACCTGGCGAGGTTCATGCACTGGAAAGAATGTTTATTTTAAAATTGCATATTCAAACGAAGTTTTCAGGTAAGGTTCAAATTTAAATGAGGATCGGTGGGTTGTTTTGGTGGAATTAATCTCGACAAAACAAATTTCTATATTAAAATACACGATAAAAAATATCTTTCTGAAACGTAATTTATTTGTTTGCTTATAAGAAGTTGTTTTGTTCTAGTAAACAAAGACATCGCAGTGAAAAATTTGATGCAAATTTTGGGGGAATTCTTAAAAAGTTTCCTTGCCTGGAGTACGAAGAAATACAGGTTAAGATATCTTAATAAATCCGGTACGTGATATAACCTCAAAAATTAAGTTTACTTTGTCTGTTAAAAAGAATACATCCAACAACTTGTAATTTTCTAGATACAGGATGTTCAAGTTTTACCAAAAATTTTTTGTCAAATAATGTTATAATTCTTCTTTCTTAATAAAGATATAAGAGAAAAGTATACAACTGTCTCTAAAAGAAACTTTAAGAATTTTTGCAATCCACACTCATACAGCATTTCTTGCGTAAGATGCTTCGTTTTCGAGTGATACTGAATTTCTTGAAATATTCCATGCTGACATCCTTTATGTTTCAATAACCGGGATAGAACACGAAAATTAAAATGCAATTTTTTGTGATTATAACTTACTTACGTATCATCTTAAAAATCGTTAAAACTCACAGCTCTATTTTAGGGGAAAGATAACTATGAATATCCTCTTCAAAATATAAAAATGTATATTATGCATATTTGGAATCTACATGAAACTCTGAATCCAACCATATCCACAAATCCACCTTCTGCGCACAATTGATCTCTTTATCACTGCTGAATTGGCTTCTATATCAGTAGAAACTAAATTTAGATCAGAATGTGATCAAAATAATTTACTTCTGACAGTCAAGCTGTAAAATATACGAACGGGTTTTGTTGTTGTACGGTCCAATTCAGCCAATTTGGCCCCGGTGCCCATATATGCTATAAATCGATTTCAATTACTCCGGACAAGCACAATCGCGCATCTGAAGGTCCTAGTTAGACATATATTCTCTTTAAAACCTACAAGAAAATGATGGTATTTAAATAACTGTGTTTTCTAAACCGCAAACCTAATAAGATAATTTTCTGACACTATTCTCCGTAGATGTCTGTATTTCTCTTTCCCTGATTATTTGTTTTTGTTCAGCACTTATACTTCAAAGTGAAGTAAACAAAGTAAGTAATACAAAACTGAACATCAAATTCACTTCCCCAAATTTCTTTCATTCTATATCTAAATCTGGATAGATTATATAACATATTTATAAATTCCAGGCAACCTTAAAATAAAAATTATAAGATTGATTCTATTAGTCAATTATTATGACAAACTACACTCGACGATTAACTCGCCTTAACAAAGAAATTGCGTCATCTGGCTTTAAAATACACACAGCATAAGGTCCGGTATTTAAAGTACATCAGATTAAAATTCTTAACAGTACACTTTGCCTAACGTAATGTTTAGACAAACCTAAATTGCTAAATTCTTTACTAAAAAATGAAATCATCCTAAAACAATTAATTACTATTCTTCTTTAACTCAACATGTTTGCTAATATGTGCAATCCGCCGAAAATCATATTATGTTTCTTTTGTCTACTATGCGGCATTTAGAATTAATTGGTGAACTAAAACAACTAAACTATTGTGTTATATAAAAAGACTTTAAAATTATAATAAATTGCTTTTAAATTCTAAATTAAATATTAACGCTGTTATTTTTCATGGTGTAAAACTAGCTTGTTTTGTCTCAGTTGTTTGTTATCTTGAACAAAGTATACTTACATTCTTAGGGCTTGTGATATAGTAATGGAAACTTGAGGAAGTGGTGGTTTTACAAGATCAGCTGTTCTTTCTGAGGTAAGTGTGCTGGAGTGAACAAAGCTTTGATAGTTTCCAGTTGTTACTTATAACCGTTTGAATTTAATTCTTTTGTTTACAAACAAAAGAGTAAAAAAAAATTTTGTATTCTGTTTTATTCTCTTTTTTGGATTATCTGTCTGCCCTTCTTTATTATTATTTATTTATTCTATTTTGTTTTTTTCTGTTTTGTCTTATTTTATTTGACCCTTTTTCTTTGATTTCTTTTGGTTTATATCTAAAATGAAACAAAAAATGAGAGAGAAAGAGAGAGAGAGAGAGAAAGAAAGAAAGAGAGTTTGCGACTCTAAATAATCTTCCAGATTCTTGAGAAGGTGCTGCTGCTTGCTATTGGCGGCCATTGTGAGGAGTTCTGGAGGCTACTGGCTGATATTGTCTAATCGAGTGAACTGCTTTATGCGTATATGCGTGCATTAAAACGTTAAAAAGCCACATAAGCTGGCCGACTGTTTCAAACATCGACCAGCGAGATTAAATGATAGAGCAATAACGGAGAATCACAAGGAGATAAAGCAGCAGTAAGGGATTTATATTGAAAATGTTAAGTTGGATGACGCGCACAAAGTAGCAGCTATGCAACTCTCCGGTGGCTGGTTGTAGGTGTGATGAATCTTTGGCCGAGGTGGGGTTGGTGGATTTGGTACGCGAGAGTTCTCGTCTGTGCAAGTACTGGTGGTTTGAAGTGTGTGCAAAATCAAAAAACATTCAACCGGCGACGCAAATGTGGCGGAATTTGATCGGCGAAATAGTATTTTGATGGAAAAGGAAGAAGTAATAGTACTGGCCTAAATAATGATCATAAAAAACGGTTCTTTCCAGAAGTTGGTGGTGGTGGTCTCTTCTGCGGTGAACCTAGGACAGAAAAAAACAAAGATAAACTGATTTTGTCATTAGGTATGTTGATGTGTTTGCAGAGGAGAGAGTCTTTAGTATAGTGGCGACCCGTTATAAGGAGCCAAGGAGCCATAACACCACCACAAAGACATTTCATTTTCCAATTTGAGAAAAATAATTTAGTCTTAAAATTTTCTCCTTTAAAGTCTGATCTTTACCAGAGATTAAAAAATTAAAAATTGCTATTTAATAAATATAAATAATTAAATATACTGAACAAGTGAACACCGTGCGTACAAAATGATAAAAATAATAGTTTGGAGCCAGTCAAAGTGTGGCTCTAATGCTTTTAAGCGGCTATTGACTTTAGCGGGGGCTGGCAGGTGAGGGAGGGTGTTCGGAGTTAGCAAAATGGTTGAGCCAAACTAGACGTGGCTCGTGCAGTTACCATCGATACACGATGCGGGTGCGTTGTATTAGTTACGCTACGCCCGTTTTAAAACTTGACGAGAAGTGTGAATATAGAATAATAAAAATAAATATAAAATCAAAAGTAAATCAGTAAAATATTGTACACATTAATAACAATTGGAATACATTTTTTCAAAAATTGATTTGTATGTACTTAGTTTTGTTGCTAACATATGTTATTCGATAATCTGTAGTCGTTTTAGTTCCGTACTGATGTATTTCATTATTTTGTATAAAAACGTCATTGAAATATGTCGGTACTTTTTTTAAATAACTGTATAAATAAAAATTAGAAGATTTTGAGTAATTCTTCGTCACACCGGCATGAAATTCAAAGTATTATGTAAGTGTTCAATTTGTGTATATCTATTAGCCTTGTAATGACACGCATTCCGCGATTTTGTAGCCTTTGCAGCCTCTGTAGTTGAGTCTCGCCCACCATAAAAAAAGAAAGAGTTACAATAATCGAAAAACGATTATTTACGCTACGCCCGTTGTGAAACTTGAGGTGAAGGGTAAATGTGAAGTGCAAAATGAACGTAATACGTGAGCTTTTAAAAAAATCTGTTTCTACCTATTCGTTGGAAGAAAAGATCGAAATAAAAGAACGCGGAAGCCCTCTGCCGGATTTACATATTTCCAGTTCTAAAGGACGAATCAGAAAATTTAACAGAAATGTTTATTCCAAAAAGATTTGCAATGTTGTACTTAAGAATTTGTATAACCCCCCCATTGAACCGCAAAGCCGTAGCTCTACCACCGCACAATACCACGAGCCGCACTGTTTAACTGTTATATTTCCAACATGGACGAAACCTTCATTCTATCTGTACCTACAAAAATTCTTAGAAAAGGTACTTTCACCAAAAGGTAAAAAACAGTTGGTAAAGTTGTTAGTAGAAAAACAATACAACTAATAATAACAGTTTGCATAGAGAGCTGAAGGGTAGTATTTAATTTCAGCACTTGTCTTGAGTAGAAAACTATTGGTTGGAGTACGGCTTTGAAGCATCAAAGCAACTCCGGAGATTTGCAAATGCAGCTAGAAAAAAACAGTTTAGAAGATCATTTTGCACATATGTATTGCTTGGTGGTGGTATGTTGTTTTTTGAAAACATTACATTTATGCGACCAACTTGTCTATTTGGACGTATCATTTCTTAATCCACTAAAAACATCATATAGTCAGAAGGAGATAAATGAATGCTGTGGTATCAGAGAACAGAAATTACACAGTTCTTAGTTTTTTTCTATTGAGCAATATTCCCAAACGTGCTGCTTCATTAGAGAAGGCATAATAAGGACTCAGTGCCAACTGAGATTTGGGAATATAATTTTGAATTCTTGATAGAGAGGATTTCTATTTATTTAATATAACAAATAGAAAGTCGAATATACAAAGCTCTTCCATCCAGCGATTCTGCTAAATCTAAATTTAAAGGCCCACTAAAAGCCCCTTTCACAAGTAAAGATAATTCTTACCAAATGTTAGCATTTGTATTTCCCTAATCAATTTGTCCAGACCCAAAAGTAGTAGTAGATCCATTATAGGAAAACGAGAAGAATTTCCTATAGAATCTTCCATGGGGTCAAAAAGCTACTTCTGGTCTTAATAGAAAGTGGCCAAGGGCATTCCTCTGATAAGAACTTGAAATCCTAGGATGTGAGCTTATCATTCAACTAAAATTTACATTGCTTTAGACAGCTTAGACAGAGAGACAGAATGATCTTAAGATAGGTCTGAAAAACTGCGTAAAGCAGTCTAAAGATGTCTGTTATGAGTGAAGATATAAAGAGATTTATAAAGTCTTATGAGTGACTCATATCATTATCATATGAATGGTCTTGATTTTTTTATGATTAGACTGAAATTAAAGAAAGATCCGTAATTGTCTCCTATATTATGATATTTCTAGTGTGATTAAGACAAAAAAATAAAGTCTTTGAATTCTTTATTGCGAACGTTCATATTACTGACAGGTTGTTAATTTTCTTCTATCTATTCTTAGCGTTGTAGCGAAATTATTGTTTAGAATATTCCGTTACTATTTAGTTTACAATCTCAATCATTATGTTAATTAATAACACTATCCATTTTTATAGAGGAGTCAGCCGTTGCTGCATTTCTAAGGTTGTTTTTGATAATTACATATCATCTGCTGCGATTTGGTACGAGCCTAGTCTGGCACTTTTTGATTGAATCTTATATAATAGAGAAGAATTTAGTTCAGTTATAGTATGCATTCAGTGAAGTTGTCTATGGCTTAATAATAATGTTATTCGATGTGTAGATAGATCTTTGACGTTTATTAGTTTGTAGATTTCGAATCAATAATATTCGTGTTTTCTTTTTAAATATTTTGGTTTTCAAGCTTGTACATTACATAAAATGCCATGTTTATTGAATTTTGGTGATCAGTTAAAGAAAATTATTTCTTGCTTATCTCCTTATTTTTAGGCTATTTATAAAATTCCAGTTCTCTTTCAATGAAAGAATTTGATTTTCTAATTTTTTCCTTGATTTTCAGACGTATAGTATTTTTCTAGTACACACTCCTTCCTCCACGAAACGCACGGTCCGCTTTCTATACTCCTTACCAGTACGTTCTTCAGCAAGCACAGGTGACTTCAACGTTAAGACAGTTACTCAGTGTCTGTTAGGCCTTCATTGAGTTAAAGAGCTGCGGTTTTAAAGGTGTCCGACTTTCAACCCGCGAATACGCGGCGTTCCGCAGAAAAAAAACGCCAAAGATTTTCCAAAATTTATTTAATTTTTTTTAAATTGGATTTTTAGTGGTTGATTTTTAAATAATAAAGAACTCAAAAGTGTGAATTTTTTGAAACTCTAGAAAAAGATGTGAAATACGAGTACTTCTTGGTGTCCTATTCTGTGGATTAGATTTTAATTGTACATTGCAGTGATTAAGTGAGGGTGGTGTATTTATAGATTTGTGGTAATATTGAGTGTTCGTTTATACTTAAAGAAGGAAAATGCTGCAACCAAGGAGGATTTCTGGTTTAATTCTGGTTTTCATTTTTATATTCAATGTAACAGGTAGGATGTTTTATTTTGTTTAATCCTTAAATTGTTTTTCTTCCATGAGTGTTTGAAAGGAAATACAATTTATTTTTTGGAAGCTTTTGATGTTTATTAATGTAAAAGAGACAGGGAACATATAATTTTGAAAAATATACGGTGCATGTGGGTAGAAGCAAGCAACAACCTCGTTTAATAATTATTATAATAAAAACTGCTAGTAGTTTCAACCAGAAGGAGTGACTCAAGGATATTACTACCTGATAATGCAAATAAGTATTAAAATCATCAGCCATTTTATGTTTGTTAATAATTAATAATTAAAGAACACATTTCACTTTTGTGTGGTTTGTGTCAACCACTCGGGTTGGGTCTTAAAAAGACCTTGACTTTCCATGGTTATTCACTTTTTAAGTATTTTTGTCGTTCTAATAAGAACTTTTACTTGAATTCCATTGGTTGTTATTATTGTAAATTGCTTTTCATTATTATCTTTTTTAATGAGAAAAAATTATAATATGTTCACGTAGACAATACTTACGTGAAGATTTAATCTAACAGAGTAGATATAACATCCTTTGTGACAGGATATTAAAATCTCGAGCAACTAGGGAAAAACCATGCAAGGAAGTTAATATGATTCTATAACATCCTCCTATAATGTGTTTTAAAAAATTCAAGAAGCACTTCTTTTACATTTCTCATTCGATTTAAGATGAATTTTAAGGTATAACTTTGGTATTTGAAAATTTTTACCTTGACTTATAAGGATGAAGGATATAAGATACCTATTTAAGTATTTTTGTAATTTCGCGTTGTTCTACTTTTCTGTAAGATATTTTTGTTTACTTATCACTATTTCTTGTAGTGTTTCCGGATGAATGAATAAAAAATATTGTTAAAGGTGAATAGATAGTTAATAAATGACATAATTTTCCACAAGAAAAGGTTAATTCTATACATTAATAACAGTAAAATGTTAAAGGTTAGTCTTGTCTTATATACGTTTCATTAATACAGTAAGATTAATTCTTTTGATATAACTCATCAATGGAATTAAATAAACAAAACTGTTTTGGGGTATTGTGTTTGAATTACATAAAAATATAAATTGAAAGTATTTACAAGCAAAATAAATATTACAAACTCTTAGGAAAAACTAGTTTTTTTATTTAGACTTCTCCTCAATAGACGACATAGTAATAATTCAAATTTATTCTAATTTCTTCACCTATAAATCAAATCAACTGATATTCGACTTCGATTAACATTGCTCCATTAAGAGTCATTCTAGTTTAATAAATTTTACGTATGGTTAAACATCGGCTAGAACGATTCAAGATGTTAGCAGGTTCTTTTGTTGCTTGGGGTCTTTTTCAAATGTGATTTGTCAATGACATCCTTTTAAAGTTTTTAGAATTATGACCTTGATTTCTAGGAATTCCTATTTTTAAACCACCGTGCCATTTTAGCAACATAAGAAAAAAATGTTTAAACTATTTACAAGGTTATGAGAAAGATGCGTTAGTAAATTTTAGTTAAACAAATCGCTTATGGAAGCGAGGGTGGGAGAAATAATTCCTAAGGAACCCACATTAATAATATTATTTTATGAGAACCTAGTATCAAAATTTGGATCGTTAATGATCGGTGGACCATGACTTTAAAACAAATCAATTTTTCATGGGAAATCAAAATTTTCTCGAACCGTTTAACTAAATATTACTTTCAGTATTAACTCAGCATAAACTAATGGTTTTAATGGAAATCAATTTTATAAAAGCAACACTAACGATATTAGGTTAATAAGAACATAAAACCTAACGATCTATGAATTCCATATTAAGAAACTTCACTTTTGAGTAATATTCGAAAATACTAAATTTATTAATATTAAGAATTTCTAATGCCAGAAGCAAACAGTTCTAAAAATATTAAATATTTATTTCTTATGAATTTAGAAGCTTCATATTATCTATAAAAAAACGCACAAAAAAATTATTAGAAATGATCTAATACTGTCTAAAACGTTTCTTCAGGTCAATTTCTCTGTGAGTTTTTGTTGTCTGCCTGTAGGCCTAGGACAAACTTTGTCCTGATTAAAACAATATTTCTATCTATAGAATCCATATTTTGGGCAGTAAGATCCAAACAGTTGGCGAATCACTTTTAACATTCACTGACAGAGAAGAGGTATCCAGCAAGCTTAACATTGACTACATCAGAACATGTAGTTCTGAGATCTAAAGTCACTGAAAAGAAATTATTTTAGAACCTAATGTGAGCTTTTTCTTGTTTTGTATAAGGTTCTAACATAAATCATATACTTTATGCAAAGAATGGATCTACAACATCCACTATAATTACTTTTGCTTTGAAAGATCACCTTTCCACCGTTTCTGAAAATTCTTCTCTAGGTATGTTTTGTCCACCTCATTATAGAAATCTAACATTATCTTAGACTTTCTTAGTATTGAATTTTGACATAAACAGTTTCTTGAAAGAAATAGTTCTAAATATCTCATTATCAAAAAATTTTCCTCACAGCTTCAAACGATAGTATTGCATTGTAATATAAAGTATTTTGATAGACAGTAATAAAATATCACTACATCATCGTTTGTTTTTTTATTTCAGAAGTCTCAATAAGTCAAAAGTGTTTGAAAAAACTCACACAATGGTTTCTATTGCCGAAATGCACGACCAAATAGTTTTAACTTTTATGGTTCTACCGTTTTATTGCTTCTGTCACATAGAGTATTGGATAGATTAATTTTGAAGATGGTCGTTAACACTGTTTCCGTTACTGGAGTTATTTCATTTTTCTTCTTCAGTAAACTACTATTTTTAATTATAGAGCCGGCCGGCACGGCACGGCGGCGTCATTAAGTTTGACTAAATTATCCAATTCATATTTGGCTTCGAAATCTCGAGTCATTTGGCACAAATTCTGATCTCATTCCTTAATTTTTTATTAGTTTTTATTAAAAAAGCTAGACGCCAGAAATTGTTATTACTATCTATACGATTTTTACAATCTAATCAAATTTCTGATTTTAATTTTATAATCCTTTTGATTGCATACATACAAGAATTAAATTTTTCTTTTGATCTTTAAATTTTTCTTTGTCCAATCAATTTCTGTACGCTATACAACAACTATGTAAAACAATTTTTATATTTTCCAATAACAAATCTAATTACAGAAGGTTTAAAGAGAAATTCAAAAATTCTTAAAGAGCATTTACATTCTTCAGTAGTTTAATTTAATATAAACAACAGTTGTTCCAATACTTGAAAGTTTTCCATTTAAATCACTAATTGTATAAAAATGAATATAAGAAAGTGCAGCTCGAGGCTGTTGCTGGAGCTAGTACAAGACTTGAAATTGTGTTGAAACATTTGAATTTACAACCTTGTTCTGTTTTCTTCAAGAAAATTTCTTGAAGCCGATAAAATCTGTAACACAGGAAGAATTTTTATTTTTCTGTATTGCAATGCAACGAAGGGTTGAACATTATTTGGGAGGTAATAGTAACCTCTAATTTTCTGTTTTTAAATGTAACTGGCATGAATTTCGACATGATTTAATTAAACAAGTTTAATGGATATATACACATAAAGTGAAAGCTGTTAATTTAACAAGTGTAAAATGTCTATAAATGTGTTGTAAACATATAAAAAGGAAACTATACTTAAGTAGTTAAATGAGCTATTCAAAAAAAGTATCTTAAATTCACAGTTTATTTGAAAAAGTACCTAATTACCTATTAAAAATGCAAAACTCTTTTTTTACTTTTAGGAATATTTTGCTAAAAGTATCGAGGTTAGTAAACCAAAGCAATAAAAAAAGAAATCAATTTTTTTGGTTTTTAAAGTCTGCTTTCATTTGCTTCGCTCCCGAACTTATCTACAATTAGAAACATTCTTTTAGACAAAATCCAGCCACTTTTTGTGTATGTACCGCTTACTACTATTTATGGAAATAAAAATAGTCGTTATGCGGAAATATAAAACACAACGGATGTAGGTAATAACTCATAGAAATTTATTCAGCGAGTAAATTTTAAACATTAATTAGAAATAATTAAAAATTCCATTAAGGTGTACTAAACAATTTAAAAAGTTTAAGATAAAAAAAATAAAACAAAATCCAGATTATGTAAGCTTGAAAATTATTCCACTAAAAAAAGCATGACAATAATTGGTTTGGTCACTGACAAAAACATTGATGTAGTTGATACAATTAGATCGGTTAGAGCGGTTATAGCATCTGATTTAAAAACCACATCCAAATTATTAAAACCACATCTAGAACACGGCCAATGCATTTAAATTGCAGTCTTTGCATAATCGAATTGCTTTTATTTGTAAAATATCGTAATCTCTAAATCAAAATTTAATTAGTGCAATATTTAACCTAAGTCATTATAATCAGATTTGATTTAAAGGTCCTGAGGTCTAAAACAGCCCATCTTTGCTTTACTGTTCAAATTTACCCAGTAAAACTATGTATATTTCAAACAATAAGCAAAAGCAAAAAAGTGTCATCTGTCATTTAGGAAACTATTGAGTCCAAGACAAATAACAATTAGAGAGAAATTTCAAATTTCAGTAATTGCAGATTATATTAACTGAAACAGATTAAAATTCCTCAAACTAATATTTAATAATATATTAATTATAGTACACTCACTATAGTTATTAACATTTTTCAAGTTGCATGAAACTAATTCTAATGTGAGAAACTGCTCCAAATAAATATCACCAACAAATGCATGGTTGTACACTTAAATTCTACATTGACTTACAGCAATGTTTTATAAGGTAAACCCAAAAGTTAACACCTTGATTTAGAATGCAATCTTGAAAACATTCTTCGTCGGTCGGCGTCGGCGTCGTAGGTTGTTTTCATCAAGCCAAAATTTTGTAAATAAATTTGTAGTTCTTCAAAGGCAAGTCTTCTCAAGTTGGCTTTGTGATACCAACAATCTCCAATAATGATTTTCTAAGACACTGTTAGGATGTCACTGTACGCTTGAATTTACTGAACCCATACAACATGAGTATGGGAAGGTAATCGCGAAAGTTCTGTAAAGAACATGACACCAAAGAAGAAGACAACGCTGTTGATACCTATTAAAAAAATTGTTTTGAGAAATTTTAAACTCTATTGTAGAGCCTATTCATTGCAGACGATTAATGGTTTTATCTTGTAAATCATGATACAAATACAAAAAGGCGTGCTTTCAAAGCGTTCAAAATTGTGCACCAGTCTACACCCACTCGTTTGTTAATGATTGATGCAATATATGAACAGGATCGTTTCTAAGTTATAAATTCATTTAACTAATGTTAAAATTAATTCCCAATTCTGTCCAACACTTTCTATGAAGCAGAGACTGATTGAACGTAGGTTTATGTATTCAGTTGGAGTATTGACTACTTCCACTTCTAGTTAAAGCTTCCTGCGTACTTTCAAACACACCCTGTATAATTACTTGATTTGACATTTAGTACCAAAAGCAGCTGTACTTAGATCCTTTATCCTACCCTTGTAAATAATGAATTTCCAAAAGAATCCCATTTAACCCCAAAAACTCGTTTAATTTGTAATTTACACACAGATTCCACAGATGCTGCAATCCGGGCTTTTTACTACTACCAAGCAATAATTTAGAAAGCTTCCAGGATCTGATAATTACTTGTACAAGAAACAAGCAAAACTTTTTTCTCCAAAACGGATTACGTAATGTTTTAAAATATACATAAACTATTTATTTGTGTTGAATTACTACAACCAACAATATGTTCCAACAAGTAACGCTTCCTTCGGGGCTAGGCTGTTATATAACTAACTACCTTAAGGTTGCCCCAAAGAATCACCACAGGTGATCTACATAGTTCTAAGTTTACATATACAGTAAATATGCGAGAAAGCTATAAAATCAAAAATAGTATCCTACGGAAACATTATAACGAGCGATCGTTTTTAAATCTCCAATTAGCGTAGTCCGTGGCTATACATCACGTTATGACGGTACTTTAGACACAGCCAAGCAAGTGACAGATTGCAAGCAGAAAAATTCAAATCTTAAACTTGAAAGTTGACTTTAAATTTGATTATTAACAAAGTTTAATAATAATTAAATAATTTATTATAATTTATTAGTTAATTTATTAGTTAATTTATAATTTTTTTCAAAATGCCATCTACAACTCAACAAAAAGCGTACATTTTAGAATGTTACAAAAATAAACGGCGAGTGGATATATTCTATCCCATAGTGCCTGGCTGATTTTCAGAAAAAATATTCAGACTTGCATTTCCCATGTTAAACGAAAACCAGGGAATGCTCATTCTATAAGACGAACCTCAGAAAATATTGCGGCAGTTCATAAAATTGAGATTGAGACTCCTCAGACTTCAATTCGAAGAATTTCCCGGCAAACTAGTTTATGACACGTGCCAATTAATTCTAAAAAGGATTTAAATATGTATCTTTGTAAATTAACTGCTTTTTATAAGTTGTTGCTCGTCAATTTTCCACAGAGAGTACAATTTTGCCATTGATTTATAAACCATATGCATAACGATGATTTGTTACGTAGAAGTTTCTTCTCTGACGAAGCTTGGTTTTACCTTTCTGGGTATGTCAGCTCACAAATGATGTGGTTAGCAGAGAATCCACATGTTTTTGTCAAAACTACATTATGTACATCTACAAAAATAAACGTCCAAATTTGTCATTCATATCATATGTATTTTTGGTGCATATATCTCAGTTTGACTTACACATTGATTCAAATTAATTTGGGGAAAGTTCCAACAATACAATAATAAAAATACTATAGATATTACAAGCATTAAAAATCACTAAAGGTAAAATATTTCATTCAATTCTTCACTTGGGAAAAAGTATTTAACATACATGATGCGTTTCCTCTTTGGATTTCTAAACTTATCCTCTGAATCAAATAAGATGAAGATCGTTTGTCGTTGGTTAGAATTCTAATTTTGTGACCAATATTCTTAATCAACTTGATCGCGCTCAGACTCCAAGGGCTCATTGTTTCTACTGCAATTGATACGAACAAGTAACCCTGTTCTTCGATATCTACATATTTTGCTCTCTTTTTGTTTGCTGTTAATTCTGCTATTGAACCTGGTTTTGAAATAAGTTGTTGTGTGTAACAAGGGGCCAATTTTCAACTATTTGTGTAATATTGATTAGGTCCTAGTTTTGTTGAGAAGAGACATGATAAGCTACTAAACTGTGCCAAAGCTCCATTGTATCTTTGTAAAATGCATCCTCTGACAAGTCAGTCTTAGAATGTGCTATTGAATTGACTAGATCAAAGCTTGCATTTACTGATGAAATAAAAACCGAAAATGCCACAGCTGATGGATTTCTAACTCCTATAACTCCATTACGAATAGGGAGGGAAGCTCGAATCCATTGATTATCCGAAAGGGATATGTTTAGACATTTTTCAAGTCCAGTTTTGAACATATTGTCACAAAGCTGAAGTAGTTCCGGGTATTTGAATATTTGAGAGGTTCCTAAAATGTACATCAGTTTCAGAATCAAAGTACAATGTTGTAATAAGTAATAAGCTACATGAGCATTAATATTTGAAAGCCTGTTAATCAATCGATTTATATCTTCTAATTTCTTGGAGAAAGTAGTTGATACAGCTTTATCAGTTACAGGTACACCAAGCAATGACAGTTCTTCTATTATTTGAATTCCTGGAGATGCAACTGAGAATTCATCAAAGACCGTTTGTTCCTTTGTACCAACAAAAAATAACTCGCATTTAGCAGGATTTATTAAGACGTCTAAATATGTGTGACTCGCCGTAGGACCTACATTTTTTCAAGGTACTCTTACTGCACAAAAATATCGTAATGAAATTATCCATCAGTTTATTGATCAGCTGGATGATAAAAGATTCAATATTCAATATGACACAATTCAATTTTTCAGAGAGTTTTTTTGACGATAGATTAATAAGCAAGAATACTCAAATACCATGCCTTCCACGTTCCTACTATCTGACTGTTTTAGATCTTTCTGTGTAGCCTTGAAAGACTTAATTTTTAAAACACCCATGAACAATTTGAAAGAACTTACTAATCAAATATCTGAAAAGTGTGTAAAACTGAATAATTCTCCCCGGATTCTTCAAAATGCTTGTTAAAAATTTAATAAAATACTGTGTTAGTTTCTGCTTCGATGTTGTTGGTTTACACTTTAAAATAACACAAATATTACTTGTGCAATCGTCATTTTCTTGGCTGTGTTTACCGACCGCAATTATACTTACTCTATTTGGAAATTTAAACGATCGCTCGGCATTTCAGCATTTGTCTTAGTCGTTACTGCTTTTCTTACACAACATACTTTTTCAAATTATGTAAATGCAACACAGCTTGTCAATTGCCTTTTGTCTGTGATTTCAAAAGCAGTTATAACTAAAAGCCCGCACTGGTCTCTGTTTCTAGAACTATCGCGGATCAAACCGAATGAGATAAACTTATTGCAGTTCTAAAAACACGAGACAGAATACATATCTGCCATAAGCATTATATTGAGGGAGAAATCTGAGAGGGGATAAGGGAATGAATTAGGATACTGGAAATAGTAGGTAGCTCCAGCAAAAACATCGCCAAGACAACATTTTCCCAATTCAATTTGCCTAAAATTAGCAGGGGTGTAAAACACCTTTGTAAGATACGATGCTTTACATTGTTTTTGCACGTGCATTTTAATCTTCATAAGTTTCATTTAGTTATTTAATAATTGCCAGACTATTTGTGTTGCCAATTTCACTTGGAAGATCTAATTATCCTTACTTGCATTTCTTCTTCTCTTAGAGTTCTGATCTTTTACGGTTTCTCCAATTTCTTGATGACTTAATTTTTCTCTATTACAATAAACATTAATTTAGGATTTATATTTATAATTGGCCTACATTCAGACCTTTCTGGTTCAGTTGACAATGCTCTCCCCAACTTATCTTGCTAATTAGCCTAGCCGCGCGAAGTTCTATTTTGAGCTGTTTGTCCATCTACAACATCTTTCACTGTTACGACGGCAAAGGTTGTGAACTTTGTCACTTTTTCAACTTATGTTAGTCTTGTTAGTCTGATCTTTTGCTTTTGATTGTCTTGCTTTATTTCTGTTCGTTCTTCTGTAGTTTTCGTATCTTTTTGTCCTGCCATGCATTTGTTCTTTTCATATGCTATCTTGGTTTCTTCAACAAAACGATATGTAATTTATTTAATCTTGCATTTTTCAATAATCTAGTGTCTCTTTTTATTAATAGCGCAACTTAATTCAAAAAGTTTTCTGTTTTGATTTGCTTGATACACCTAACTACTTGACCAATAACATTCAGAATATTTCGAGCTATAGATATGGTTCCCAATAATAATCTGCTCATCCTTTCCTTTTTTCATGCCCCTACTTTGCCATTTTTTTGTCCTAACATTTCCAGTAATACTACTAAATCTGAATGGTTCTACTAACATCTACTGCGGCTATGATGGCTGTTGCTGTACCCATTTCAAAGCAGGGGACATTTTTCAAGCACTACTACTAAGCTTAGTTGTCTATATAATCGTTCGCTGTTAGGGCGGTCTTTGTAAGACATTTTATATTTTTAATCCATCTAATAAATTGACAGTTTGAAAACATCACTTTTGGTTTTGTTACGTTTGATAACCTAACAAGAACTAGAATTTGTGAAATTTTCCTGCACTCTTCTTGTACGAAAATTTTCGATAACTGAAGGAAGTTCTATCTTTTACTAAGGATTGTATTGAAAGGGCGGCCTTGCTCTTACTTTTTTAGCTGCCTAGAAGGCATATTCTAAACTTTTCCTGCTTTGAAATTTTAACTCTGAACCCTGATTGATATTAAATATCTCTATGGTGGTACTTAAATTATAGAAGAGTGAGAAAATAGTCTTGTACTGAGAGTGTTGCAAAATGTCTTGTTTGAAATATACATCGATGCATTCATATCGACGTCATAATCTTACCAACTTGAAAGCATGCTCGAGCTGCATATTAAAGTACCCTCTATTAAAGGATGAATAGCAGATATTCATCAATATACGTAATATGAAGTTATCATATTAAGTGTTCTGTTGACATTCCTGATAAAAGTAATGTTTTCTTCTATCAAGATACTGTTCTGATTACTGCTTTCTTGGAAGTATTGCAAGAATTTGGCTAATACTATGATAAATACCTAACATCATTCTTTAAGAAAATCTATTTTAGCTTTGATCTTTACTGTCAACTTTTTTTTTTCTGGAAAAACCTCTCTTTTTGGTTATTACAAAAATGACGGACACATATTGTGAAAACATTTAAAAGTTTTGCAAAAAACCCTCTTTAAATAAAAACCACAAAATGTATAAATAAAAATTATTTAAATAAATTCTATAAATATTAAATCTACCACATTCGTGATGTCATAAAACTAGTTTTAGAGGACAGACTTTACAACTTTACGATTATAATTTGCAAAATTAAAAAAATTGATATCCATGAAATTCAAAGTAAATACCATAGGTTTCATTTAAACTTAACTTTCAGTTACGCATAAACGTAGCAGATAAAATAACTGTACCATTGCTACACTACATTATAATAAAAGAGTAGGAATGATTATAGTGTTACCTACTAGAACGTTATTGCTTATAATCAGTTATTTATTTGTAATAATATTTTATTATTGAGCTTGTGTTTACATTTCACTACCTATATATTCCTATTATTAAAAATTTCTTCCCAAAAATTAAAAACTATATACAGTTCTTTGACCATTGCAACTTTGTGATTTCCTTTTTTTGATCCAATAATTCTGTTGGATAAATCCTATTTCAAGAAAATAATTTATACATGAATCATTAATTTAACCTTCAAAGAGCAAGTCTTGAGATAGGATAACTACCTTTCATGCTACTAATATAATTATATGTATAAAGATAAAAGAAAAAGAATGTTGATAGTTAACAGTTTTCCTTCTGCTTCACGTGCATTTTCATGTGTAGGTAATAAAAAATATTCAGGTTTAATTTTCATTTTAATAATAGTTATGATCTTATAAAGAAGCTAAATAGACAGAAAACCAGTTAGTTTCAGTGTGCAGTTATTATTGTGCCCACGTGCTACCTATGCGTTCGTTATACAATAAACTACCACACCTTTGGATTTTTTATTATTACATTGATATTTATGCTGGAGGGGAAGTTGGAATTTTAAAGATGGAAACAACGTTTTCGCAATTAAAATTTCTCTTTTGGGCGTTTCTTGGAAATGATGAAAATAAAAATTTCTCAAGCTATTATTATCATCTTAATAATATCTGACAACTGAGCTACGAAATTGTGTTAATAGGTACCGTTGATGATTCTGGTAGTGTAATTTAGGCTTACTGCTTTTCTGTATTTGTAACTAGTATCGCTAATTTAAAAATTTAACGTTATTGAAGAAACCTGTATCAGACAGGATCTTGCCAAAATCATTTCAATTGATTAATTTCTTTACGCGAAGAAATTGCTTTATGTTAATAACTGTGTAGACTATATTTTTGTCTGTCACAGATCTCCTATATATGCAATTTATACTAGAACACCAACAAAAATTTAATTATTTTATAACAGTTATGCTCGCGATGTACATAAATTTACCTTATACCTTTTTTTTGGTTAATTAATATTTCTACTATAAAGTGCACTTTTATTTTTAAGTTACATAAGCAACCGAGCGAAAAGCACCACATAAATTTTAAATTTCGTATGAATAATTTATATAAAAAATAAATATAAATAAATTTGTAGCAACACAAAATAAACACAGCATTTTTAGCATTTAATTAAAAATGAAGTAAAAGTATAATTACGACAAAATTAAATGAAAGCGTTTTTGAACTTTAACAGGCATTTGCATTATGTAATATCCAGTATGTAAAAATAAAATCCTTTAATTAAAGTCACTGTTATGTAGTATGTAACTAAAAAGACCAATAACAATTTTATTGTTAATCAATTTTATTACAGATTGAGGACAACCGAATTGAGAATAATTATGATT
Source organism: Ignelater luminosus (assembly GCA_011009095.1). NCBI lineage: Eukaryota > Metazoa > Arthropoda > Insecta > Coleoptera > Elateridae > Ignelater > Ignelater luminosus. The sequence goes on from VTPC01001036.1 coordinate 203,099, forward strand.
ATGGTAACATAATATTGTTCCTAGTGAAGGGGTGGTTCGAAAATTATTACTTAATGGTAAATATCTACCTGAATAAATTAACACATTCAATGTGTACAATGATTCTAAGTAATCATTTATAATCGTCAAGAAGACCTTCCAAATTTAAAATCTTTTTCTAAATAGTGAGATAAATATACAGATAAATATAAATAACACAAATTCAAATCTGAATGCTGTAACAGTAGTCCCCATGAATTCAAAAAAACTTCAGATGCAGTCATATGATAATTAAGACAAATGATACCATTAGCTTGGATATGAATTCCTGTTTTATTATTAATAATCTGTAAGTAATGTTTGTTTATTTTTATCAAAAATGCCAGTTCCCAGGAAGAAATATAATTAAGAAGTTAGGTAACATTAAATTAATGGTTGTAGTTATCAAAAGCTACTGTTCCTATAAAGCTTAGAGAACGATAACAAATGCTTTTGTTAATACCTCATGTTTTTAGAGAAGGTTATAAATTAAAATATAAAAATAATGTTAAAATGTCAACGAACTTTTAAATAAATTCATTTTAATTATGACAATAAAGCTAAACACATAACAAGGTTTAGGAAATGAATATAAAGGTTTTTTATAGTTTGTCGGTGATCGTACCAACAGACTTTGCTTACATACTTTATATAATCCTGAACCTTCTACCATTCGGTGTTGGTTGGTTTTGGAGTTGAGTCTTTAGTTTTTTCTCCATATTGTCATACTTTTTTCTGTTCCTTGTCAGTTGTTCTATGTCTTTCCATTTCACTCCTTTTTTTCTGCTGCAATTCTTTTTCCTCTTTCCAAGTTTTTCTTGGTCTTGATCTTCTTCTATTCTCATGACATATCTCAGTCACCTTAGTTGTCCCTTCTCTACTGTTGTTTCTATTGTTTTTGTTATAGGTTTCCCTTAAAATCTAAATCATCACTTTATCTCTCCTCGTTTTTTCTTCAATTCTTCTAAAGAATCTCGTCTCTGTACTGGTGTCTGCTTTTTGGCTTTGTGTTAGTATTCACGATTTACACGCATAAGTCGGTGTTGGTTTTACTGTCCTTTCTTTACTAGAGAAGTTTTTCTTTTATTGAGTTAGATAGTTTTCCTGTTGTTGCACATCTTTCATTAGTTTCGTTTTTCATAGTTCTTTTGCTGTTTACAATGTTTCTAAATACCTATAAATATTGATTTATTTGGTTAAAGGTTAACATTCTTGCTTGAGGCTTCTTCTACTTGTAAATGTCTCTGAAACTTTATGTGTTTATGTTAAGCTTTTTTATATGCTGTTAAAGCTTCCTTCTTCTTCTTTCCAATGTTTCTTTCTCTATTCTTCTTAAAATCACTTTCGAGAATTCTAGCATAAATCTTTCCAACTGTACTTTCTAGAATTCTTACAGTCTTTACTGTCTTCTTTCTTATGTATTGGTGCTATATTCCAATTTACCAATGTCCTGGACAAACCTATTCTTGTTTGGCTTGATTTTAATATATTTGGCAATTCCTGTTTTCTCTTTTTTATGAATTTATTCATTTCCATGGTGAATTCATCGTGGATCGGTGCTTTGCTATTTTTCAGTTTGTGCAGTGCCTTTTTAATTCTATTCTTACATCGTCTATCTGTCTTTGCTGCATTTTGTCTTTGTCGATCTTTTTTATTATATTCTTCCAATGGGCCCCAAGAGTACTCTTTCTATTTTTATTATAGTACTATTATCTGTTCCATCTATTTCTCAATGCAAATCTCAATAAAATGGCATTTTTTTCTTTTTTGTCGTATTTTTATTGGAAGCGTACATAACAGCAATATATTTCTCTTGTACATAGTATTCCGAATTCCGTAATTGAAGCAGTCATTGTTAAGGGGGGGTATGTGCAAAATTTCAAATTGCTGTAAAACACTTGTAAATTCTTCTCTTTTTTTAACAGAGAGCGGTAAAATCAATTTGTAGAAAACTTAGGAGAAAACTGTCATCACTAAAGTCATAAAAAATTCCTTTTCTTTTTGTTGGGCAGTTTTTTTAACTTTACCAACAATTTGATTTTTGTAACATATCCCCTTTTAACAATGACCTCTTCAATTATTTATGTTACATACGGTATTATATTGAACATATAATATATATTAAATCGGGGCTGCTCCAGCTTGCGCTGTCTTAAGTATATCTATTCCTCTCTATCAAATATAGAATCCGTCTACTTAATGCATATTTTTGGCCAGAGCGGGCCTTGGACCCTTATATAGTTTTGGGTATCTTAAGTAGTTTTTTCTTATTTTTGTTTTCTAATTCTAATTTATTTTACCTGTAATTGGATTTTTACAGAATATGGATTCAAACATCTTTCGTTAGCATAAAGACCAAGAAGCAACATAAACACAACAAACCAAGCAACAGCCTTAAAACATAAAAAACTGTCTTAAAGAAAACAGTCATAAACTAAAATAAAACACGCAAATTTTTTCCTATATATTAATAAATAAATGGGTATAAATTCTCAAAAAGTTGTGTTTAGGTCTGCTATTTATATTGTAGCTTAAAAAGTTCATGGATCATCTTTCAGATATCTTTTTAAATATTTATTATAGCATTTATGTATTGCAAATAACATATGAAAGAGTTGCATAACGTAATCGTTATTATCCCGATACGACAGCTCAATTTTGAATTTACCATCCGCGTTAAGACGCCGCACAGTAGTCTCACTGACTTCATCGGTTAGTTTCTCCTACTTTTTCTTAGACTGTCTGATGTTCTTGGCCTTTCTACGTATCTTCAAGAGTTTCTGCTTTACGATCGTCCAATATTTTCCTATTGGCCTCAGGTTAAGGCAGCTAGGAGGGTTGAATCCAAGATTTAACCATATTGCTGTTGTAATGAGATAAGGCCAAATTCGATCATCTTTCGTAGGGTTTTACAAACGGTTTAATTCGTGCTTCTAGACACTTGTCTTTGTAAATATTCTGATTGATGATTATGCTTTTCGTGATAAAAAAGTCAGTTTCTACCTTTTCTCCATCGAAATCGCTGTCGAAGCGGGCCTTCACAGAGGTATATAGTCGTCCACCAAGACGCAGTCAAATTCTCTGACTAAGTCAACGCGGTGTACGCTGTTTTTGTCCACCATCCCGAAATGAACTCAACTGGACTATAGGTTTAAAATCTCGATTGCTTTTTTCTAGATATGTAAATAGAAGGCGTTTAACTTCTTGACCACGTCTCAGACAGAGATGTTGGGCTCTAGGATAAATTGTGTCTTGATCTTTTCACATATAGGATTAACCAATTTATTCTTACCATCTGATTCCAACCCCAGATTGCTCAAACTTTCTTAGAATCTCCAAATATTGTGTGTGATTGTCAAAGTGGCATATTCTAGCTTTTTGGCGATCACCCGGCACGACGTAACCGAATTTTCTATAGGTTTGTGCACTATTCTGTTATGATCAAGTCAGAAATATTTAATTATTAAACCCAACCTAGTCCTTTAGTCTAGTTTCCTTTAATTAGATCGTTTTCTATTCTGCAAGCCTTCAACTGTCCTTTTTATATTCATTTATGAAGATAATCAAGATAAAACCAAAAATAGAAAAATTATCAATGTCCTAACTTTGTTGGATCTAGATTTACAGTAACAAACTGTAATACAAAAATATCTGCAAATATAAAATCAAATAAACTGATGATATAAAAATTTTATGATTCTACATAAGGAGATATTGTATAATTACAAATTTCTTGTTGAAGTCAATAAAATGTTTGATGAATAATAAATATTTCATATTATATCAAATTTACATAACAAAATTTAAGCTAATAAATAAAATTTTGTTATGCTAATCATTAAAAACAACCAGAAAAAAATCTAGATTTATTAAAACGAAGTCTGAAACTTAAAAAAAGAGAAGGTTAAATAGGCAAAAATGACTCCTAAGATCATTAAGCATGGCGAGAAGAATCTACACCTTTGACATTCTAAACAGGTCCTGTTAGAGATGTAACCTACAAATTTAGACATTTATGCAACGTAATAAAAGATTCTCCGCGTTTAATTTTATAACCTTTTAACCAATAATCAATTCCTCGTTTGGTAATTTGAAAACAGCGATACGTTAAATATTATTCATTCTTTTTTTCTGTTTAAAAATTAAACAATGAAACTCTTTCTTGAAAAGCTAACAATTAAACACGTAATGTTAATTTTACCGTTAACAATAAAAAAATAGATTTTTCAGCTTGTACATTTCATCAATCAAAAATTAGCAGTATCAAACAGAGGTTAAATAAAATGAACATACTCAATGACCTCCATCACGAACAACATTGTATAATCAGTAGAACATCTTACAAGTCATTGAAAAGCCACGATAATTACGCAAACGGAAATATATTACTTTCACACGACCATTAAATACCGTCTTCATACTAGAAAACATCCCTTAGTTAAATAATTAAAATAACAATAAATAAATGAGAATAATAATCGGTAAATCATATTAAAATGTATAGTACAACTTTCTATAAAAGTTCTGACAAATTGAATTACGATAATATTTTGTGAAGTAGAGAAAATTTTAACTCCTCCCGCTTAGCAGCTGTTTTGAATGAATATTTAAATAATTGAAAAATGCCATTGATCAATTAATTACTATTAAAAGTATATATAAATGAAAGTTTTTTTTTAATTTTATATCTAGATTTAAAAATAATTCCCACAGAGAATCTTTGTAAACAATTCGATGATTATAGTACATGTTACGAAGTCTAAAAGACAAGAGTTTTCAGTGAAAGTGTTGGGAAACGTGTAATAAATTGCTTTAAATTATTTTGTTAAATAATAAAATGTGTAGATGCTGCACGTAATTCAGATTAGATTATAAGAAATCCCACACATTCTTTTATGGTTTCATATAAGATTATAAAGGTGTTAATATAAAACTTGACAAATTATAATTGTATTAATAATAATTTCAGAAAAAATTGAATAGTGAAAATGAAAGTGTTCTCAAATATTATGTCTTTTTGTTTAATATTTATTGTTGCACTTTTGAGATTATAATCGAATTAATTGTTTACTGTTATTGCAAAATGTTCCTACCTACCTGTTGCAATTGCGGAAGAAACTATTGAAATTATAAGTTGTGTATATAATCCGTTTAATTTTTTGTTTTATGTGAAGGAATTTACATTTAAACATGGCTTTCGAATAGTAGTACAACTATTGTAATCTGATTTCAAATAGGACTATGAAAAAGCTTATTATGACAAAAGGAGATAAAGTAAGAAAAGAAATCTGAGCTTCCAATACATTAGTTAATTTTCACAACCTACGTCTTAATTTTTACCAGAAATTCATCTAATGCGCACGCTTCAAAACGTTTTAAAACATTACGTAAATTATCAAAAATAAAAAGGTCAACGAGGACTGTAGTTTAAAAGATAACTCTTTTAATAATAATTAATAACAAAAATAATCTGTGTTTATTCCTTCATCTTTATTAAATTATTTGAAAGATTTTGTAACGAAAAGTTGGCCAAAATTATTTTATGCTGTTAAATTACTGAAAATGCTTTCATCCACTAGAATATTATGTTTTAAAAAATAAAACACATTTTTTTTAACAATTAGACACATACAATGCTTTTGTCAGATAGTGCATGAATTCTTTAAAATTCAGAAACGAACTTTTGGGAAAAACGCTCGGACTCATCGATTTTTATTTTTAAACGCGCATTTTTAAACAAAAAATATTTGTACAGGGTGAGTCACGTAGGAGATATGACGTCATCGATATTTTTTAATGGCAACCCCTATTTCTTTTTACGAAATTTTAAAGAGGACATTTTTTTACAAACGGTAAGGTAATTATGGGTGTAGGTCACATGAGAAAACTTCGAAGAAAAAACGATATCAAAATTTCACAATATCAAATTTACTGGTAATGCAAAATTCAAAAGACAACTAAATTAAGTGTTCAAATTGTGTACCATTGGCAACCTGACAGTAGCCAAGACGACGAAAAATTCTCTTTGAATATTGTCAATAACTTCTGGAGATATACGACCAGTGAATTTAGAAGATTAAAGGCAAGAATTTGTCAAGAAATACGACGAAGGGTTTGAGTGTTACTCGAATAAGCCTTTCTATATTTAGTTGCTCGTTTACGAGATTTAGTCATATCTTGCACAACTTGAGAAGCGTCTGTTCTTCCTTCAGCTCTTAACTTCATTTGAGCAGCATAAGTTAACTCTTCACTGCTTGTATTAGTGCGAAGATGTTCAGTCTTACGCCTTTTGCTTCGTTCACTTGATTCCTTAACTCTTTTTCGGACGTCCTAGTTCTTGTCGACTCCGCGGTATTTTAAGAGTGCCTCGTAGCCAACTCTCATTTTTTTCAAAAATAATTCTTTTATGTAATGCGAAGAAACCCATCTACGCTTAATTTCGGTTTTTAAACGAGACATCACATTCTTGAACTTTCTTGTTCTCAGAAGTACATTTTTCGCGTTTTGCCAAAAAAGTTTTGGCATATTGTAGTTTGCCATTAATGTCACTTTCATCAGATTTCTGCATTATATCAAAGAAACGCTGCCGAGTCATTACTATAACTCCTGAAGGTGCTAAAATAAATAAAAAACCAACAAAATAATGCAGATCGAAATTAACGGTTTTGGGGGTAGATTTATATTAAAGTTAATAACTCAGTGATTTGGATCAAGTTGGAACTAATTTTAATATTGAGCGATATTACAATCTCTGGTCTTTATTGTAAAACAAAAAACAACACTGGAAAATGCCCGGAAGTGTAACAAAACCTCTCAAAAAGTTTGATGTCTCATGAAAAAACTACAATTCTTTGCATTATCTTTTAAAACCGTTATAAGATTTATAAATTAATTGCAACAACTATAATATATACTAAAATACACTATACATACCTGTATCAGAATCCTCCGTAATACACAAATTTATAATGTTACGCATAAAAAGAAAATACTAATTTCAAAATCTAGGTATTGCGACACATAAACTCAACTGTTTGGTTGCAACTAAATAAACTGTCGACTTTGGGTTTATCTGACGGGTACTGCAAGTGCTAGTGAAAATATTCCTTACCACCTTAAGATTCATATGAGATATGTTTTTTGCAGCAACAATAAATTTTACAATTTGACCTTTTGGCCAACTTTTGCATGTAAATACCCGTATGTGCGTTGTAACGTTTTCATAGTACACAACGTTACATTTTCATATGACGCTTCGTTTGGTTTTATTTATCTTCCTTATTTAACAAATTCAAGTAAACTGTTTGTGCTAAACTCTTGGTTATTTAATAACATAATTGGTTTCGGTTCTATACAGTAATATCTAGCAAACTTAATGCATGTGGCTTGTGGGCATTTAGTTGAATCGAGTTTGGAATTCCGGAAAGTTAAACTCGAATCAAAATGTCAACAACATGATTGAAGGTGGGTCTACTATAAATTGTTTTGAATATTTATAATATTCTAACATTATTAAAAACATGCAATTTAGAGGTAACTTACTTAGTTTATTTCGATGGCTATACGTAACTACATATACATAATAACAACTTTCAACTGATTACTATATAATGATTACCTTTGTGGACTTAATATGAGTATTTAATAATTATATCATTGAATTCTGAATATAATTAGCATGATTACCGTGTTTCTGTCTTAAAGGTTAAACTGAACTAACTAAACAGATCTCTACAAAAACCTCCCATATACCTCGCTCGATATACATTAAGTACCTAGCAAAAATTCTTCAAAGTCAATAAAATTCTTTTTTCTAAAAATTAACAAATTACCCGAAAACTCAAATAGTCCATTTAATCTACAAAAGCATACCAAATTTAATTACAAACTCCAACTAAAAAAACAATGAAGTGAACCTTTTTGTGTAACTCGTCTAACGACGACATCTTGGCAAATTAGAAATCTGAGAAAACAATTATTCGCAAAAACTAATGATGATAACATTAGTACACAATTCAATACCAGAACTTTCTCTTTCAAACTGAACTTTGTTAAGAACATCACAATTATACTCAATTTTAAATTTCCAAGTAAATACTTCCTAGTTGATAAAATAAAAAATAAGACCTGCAACGTGTTGTAATTTGTTACACCCACTTATACATTCTTCATTAGCAGATAATTAATTTTAATTTTATTGTTTATAATGCTATTATTGCAACAACGAGATTTTTTTAAATGAAGAAAAATCGTTAGATCATTATTATAAATGGGAAGCACGGACTTGCTCAAGGCTTTATTTCTTGTATTGTGAATTCATCAAGATTTTTGCTTAGAAAGCTTTGGTGAGAAATTATTGAAATCTATTTCAATTAAATATTTAATATCAAAAATCCAAAATGTTAATTTTAATTAACGGTCAAGGTTTTTAAATTGTTTTTAATAATGGTCATGATATCACAAACTGAAAGTTAAAAATATATTTTGCACATCTTATGAAGGCCGATGCTCATCTTATAAATTTACATAAAAATTCCAATTTAAAAATATTACTTCGCTTCGTTGAAAAGGGAACAAAAAAACTTTTAACTTTTTTGTTAAACAGCAGCTCAGCGATTCAAAACCAGTAGATATATAATCTTTTATACCATAAAATGTAACTTACAACCAGGAATTATAAATTCTCTTGCTCTGTAAACTGTAAAGGTTACGCTTCAATTACAGCAAGCACATTTCTTATATTTAATTTAACTTTTATATCTCTGTTTCAATTCCTTTGAAAGGAGTGTAAAATGCTAGAGAATTACTACTTAGATGGAATTTAAATTTTTCTTCTTTTTGTTTTAATGGAACTGGATTGGTGATTTACGTTTGATTCAGTGGCTCGTTTTCCTTAATGTCTCAAGCTTCTTGTCGCTAAACGGTACCGTTTAAAACCGTTCGAAATGTAGCAGTAAAAGGAAAATGTTGATGAAACTAATATAATTGCAAACTCCTCTTCTAGCAATAATCCAATTTGAGAAACTACAATTCTAGAAACTGCCAGGACTAATGAGATATAAAATATAATTATAGGATTTGAATTGGAAGATTGGTTTGTTATTTCGTGAACTAACCTGACATTTTATAAATTTGTGTTGCAGTTTCACAAATTAAAAATAATAAAAATAATAATCTGGCTTGCATTTGTTTATTATCTTTCTGAGGTATTATTTAAATTATGAAGAAGAAAACGTGATATGAGTATTTATTATCAATAATAGAGTAGGTACATAGTCTGCTAACACATCATTCTTCAAGTATTAAGGGGAAGTAAGAAATAATTAATAATTTAATTTTATTAGCATGAAACATGTTTCCAACACTTATACCGGTATCATAAAAATGGAATAATTCAATAACATGCAGAAGATTAATAGGAAAGAGGAAACACAAAGCAAATAGCAGGACACTGAAAAACCATTAGAAAAAGCTAAATAATCTAACGACCATGACATTTAGTAATGAACGTAAAAGGAAGATATTGATGGCAGCAAAGGAAACAACTGAGTTTTACAGGAAGAAATAGAATCTGCTGTAAATATGTTTTGTCAACCTAACATAATTGACAATGGAAGGCTTAATGCTAAAAATAGATTACCAGATGCAAACTAAATAACAACGAAAGGAAAGAAGAAATTGTTAAAGAAATGCAGAAGAAATTTACATGTCAAAACCAGACTTATCTTTAGTATTGGACCATGCACATACAATTTATCTGTTCTACAACAAATAATAGCAGTAGAGTTACGTGATATTATGAAGGGTCTAGCATGTTTTAGGGGAGCTTTTCGTCACTTTCTTAATTTATACAAGTAACAATATGTAATTTCCAATTTTATATTGTACTGCCCAAATTATAATTTTTCCAAAAACAACATTAAATTACAGGTATGTTAACCACCTTTACATTTTCTTGGTAAATAAGTTGTGACGTTCGCGCTGTAAAATATGCCAAGTTGGCATATCCGCACACAGCAACTCTTTTCAACCTTCTTGCTCGTGTTATCCCCAATATTAGTTCAGCAATCTCCATTCTGTTTCTCATTCAGTCAAATCAGGTCTTAAAGCCATAATCATAGAAAGAAATCTTACAATTTTCATCTTTGTTGAATTATTTAGATTTGGGTGGCTCGGTTTTAATTTTGACGCAGAATCTAAATATTGTTCTAATTGTTGTTTTCTAGATCTGCGTTCTCCTTTCAAAAAGTTTTGTTACTGTCTACATCTGATCTTTATTTTGGCATATAGGAAGTTGCCACAACTGAACTGAGTTTTATATTTTTATCAACAAACAGTTTTTGCTCAGAAAAATAGTAAACGAGGTATGGATGGTAGCAACTATATCCCGTTCACCAAAGAACGCCCAGGTTTCCAGCTTCCATTCATATTAGACAAAGTCGAAGAATAGTCTAGAGCAACGACAAAATAACCATGATATAGTCCAGTATTTAAACGAATTAACATCAAAAACATAATCTTCATCCTCTTCACTACGGGTCTCATCAATTTCTTGAAAAGAAGACCACGTTCTTTCAGACTCAAAATATTCTGTCTGCCACTTCAGTTGATCGTACAGAAATCTATTGAGACAAAGTCGAATGACTAGATTTCTTACTTGAACGCATTCAGCTACAGAAGTGTGTGGGACCAAAAGAAACATACAGTCCCAAGCACATTTCTGTTTTATTCCGAACATTTCGTAACAAGGAGATTCTTTCTTTAAGCCAAATAACACAATTTGTCTACCTAACTGGTAGTTTCCTTTTTATTGAGCTGCTAATAAACAAACATTTTTGACATCTATAGTAAGAAGAGACTCTTTCCAGTAAATTCTTTTGTCTTAATTCGTGTTCCATATAACTGTTGCAGCTTCAAATAATTCCAAACGATTATATACAATAGTTTGATCTACTACGAAGTTTTTAACAGTAAAACTGAAAAAACTAATTTGATAACCGTTTTACTCATTTAGCATGATGATATTAGTTTATGCTTTTATTAGGTTATTCTCGACCAATTCCGTTCATCATGTTTTTATTTCTCCGTTAATATCTTAAGGGGTTTTATAATTGAAAGCCTTAAGCATTCATTAATTCTTGATAACCTTGAGAAGTAAACTACTGATTCTACAATATTTTCTTAAAAAACAGTTTTTCTAATCAACAAATACTATAATATACTTGTACTTGGAATGTAGCTAATGAATTTTTTTTTGGAAACAAGAAATCTAGAAATTTTAAATATCAAGTTCAATTAAAAAGTTCAATTCTGAAAAATAGATCAATGGCTTTAACAAAACTAAAACTTCAGTAATTTCTTCAGTTTGTATGGAAGGTCGTTTAGAAACCTTGGTAAGCAATTTTTAGAGTTCCCGTTAAATTTCCGTGTGTCAAATTATTAATAGGTTGTTAGTAATGGACATGTTATTTTAATCGCAAACTTGGGACAACGAAATAGCATTGAAGAACATTTTTGCTGTAAATTTGCAGGTGCTGGTAGTAATTATTCTGTTATTTTTGTTTTAATGATGTTATGATTAATTTAATTATAATGTAGGGATACTGTTTATGCATATTATACCTGTAAAATATTATGATGCATATTTTATGTAATCGTTGTGATGGAATGATTTCATGGTTTGTTTAATATTTATTAAGGTTAGGAAAAAACAAGATAGAAAAACTTCTTACGGTAGATCGTTATAGAGACACTTCTAATAAGATTTTATTTGAATTTACAGGTTTAATGATATCAAGGAATATTTTGGGTTTAGGCTTCATTGTATGGATTGAACAACTGGATTTACGAGATTTAAATAAATCTAGATCGATTTAGTTGTATCTTCCAAGACCAAAGAATAATAGCATCAAAATCAAGTACGGAACCCATTAAACAAATTTTCATATATGTATGCCCTAACATACATCATCAGTATAAAATAAACTTCATTCTCTGCTTTGTAAATCTACAGACGTTTCATTTTGTGCATCATGGACGCGAAGAACGGAGGCGTCAAAGCGCCAAAATTCAGCTGCCAGACTAATTTTGATAATTCTTTTATGTATATGATTTGAACTTATCCAAACAAAGCTAAGGAAGACAGAAAGACAGGAATTTTGATTATGAGTGTAAGAAGCAATGCAAGAAAGATTGAAGTTAAAAATAAAAGAAATGCCGTTTTGTGCCATATTGGAAAAATAGCAAAAACCATGAAAACTATCCAAATTATCAGAGACTTTATACGTTTATAGAATAAAACCTTCTTAACATCTGTTTTCCTCTCCAAGTAGACCGTTTTGCTCTGTAAGTAAGAGAACAAAACGTGGGATAGATATGAAACTTTTCTATAAGATACCTATAGCATGGAGGTTCGAGTAAGCTTTGTTTGCCTTTGTGCGTAAGCCTTAACAAAAAAATCAACATCATGACTTCTTAGTTTTTACATCAATTGTTGGAAATGCCACAAAAATCCGGGTAGAGGCTATTTGATTTGGTCTCCATCCTGTACACAATGAAATAGATCTAAAAATGAAATCTGATGCCAAAATAGTGTTCAGTTGTTAAAGCCCGTACAAGCGGTCATAGGTATTTCCATTTTCTTGTAGAAAGTTAGGTTGAAGCTTTCTTTATGTCTGTAGTCATACGCTCTATGTTGTTCTTCTTGATAATGAGATAAAGGGCTCGAACAGAATCAGACAAAATACAAAGTTTTTTTAATCAGAATTCGAAAA
>VTPC01001036.1:220889-247688 GCA_011009095.1 Ignelater luminosus
CTTAAAAGAGCATCCCTCATTAATTACAGCAACATTACTGGACCCACGTTTTAGATCGAAGTATCTTACTTCCTATGCAGTAGACATTGCAATCAGAGAAATCGTATCTTTTTTATTGGGGTGTAATGATAACACACCGCTAAATAGAAACATTATTCCTTCATCTTCTGCAGAACCGGTGCTGCTTACATCCGATATCCAGAAACAAGAAGAAAGTCTATGGGATGCTCACTACAATACTAGGTACTATTTTTTTTGAGTTTTGATTTTAGTGATACTTAATTATTAAAGACTGTTACTGAACTGTTAATTGTTACAAAGAAGTTTAAGAGTTATTTTGTTATGTTAGTATTGTAACTACCTACATATTAAGATTGCACTAAAATACTCAATGAAAGACTATTAAAATGAAAATTAGACTGATTTAAAATATAAGTAAAGTAGTACTAATTTTAATTTAGTACTAGAAGTAAAATATAATTTTTTATTTCACAAATTAACTGTAGTATTTCATTTCCTATACCCCTATTAAACAAGAAAAACGTACATTATGAGAGGTAAGTTGTCTAAAAGCTTCTATAAGTCTGTAAACCTCTAAATTCCAGGGAAATGCGTACATTTTCATAAGTCTTAAAAAGTTTCGGTTTCGGTTTCGGCCGAAACTAAGACCAGGGCCGAAGGTTCGGTTTCGGCTGAAAATCCTGTTTCGGTCGGTCACTACATTTAATAGTTATTTACATGATTCCAAAACTTGAAATCTTTATGATTTTAGCAGTACAACTGTAATCTGTCAGTCTCTTAATTAATTAATCCACACTACATATTTACAATCCACGTACCTATCTGTGGTAAAAATAGGTGCAAGTATGATATGGTAGGATTTTCTCATCTGCCACAAAGAGGAAAAAGTGTCAATCACTTCTTTTATGTAGTAAATGTAGAAAAGCTAACTTTAACACAGAAACACCAAAAAAACAAAATTTGGTATAATTTCAAAACTCCTACTGATATTTTCAATATGAAACATACTGTACTTGCTGCAGCAAACAGATAAAAGTTATAAACCGCGTAATCAGCGTTTCTAGAAAGAAACGTTTGTATTGATCTTTTCTTTTCTCACAGTTATCAGTACACACCATTTTTGTCTTGTGTTACCAACTTGAGGAAATCTTTCTTTTTGGGAAATAGGATTGTACGTGCTCGCTCTTTCTGTTCAGCAGTAACTATAGGCCTCTTCATTCTTCAGGTATTATACACAATTGGGAATAAAATGAATTTAAACATATTTGAATATTAGGTCACTGACGCAGAAGACTTGACTTTACTGCTTTTATTATCTTCATTGAAAGCTGTTACTTTTCAATAACTGCAATTCGTGATTTACCTTTTATCGAATCAATAGTCGTTTACCTGCAAAACCTATTCTTTGCTAAAAGTCTAATTTAAAATCTAACTGTAAATATACGGTAGTCTGCAGATTTGATCAGTCAATCATTTCCTTTAAGAATCGCAAGACTTTACGGTTCGATACGACAGGCCACATACTTAATACATGCTGGGCTAGAAACTAACTGATCCTATTAATATAATTTTTCTATAGTAGGAGGGTTAAATGGATAAGAATGGGAATTAGATTCAGACTTTAGTGAGGTAAACTCTAGAAATAATAGCCGCAGTTAAAACAAAGAAAAAGGGAAAGGGAAAAATGAGGCTAGAAGATGAACATTTATCGATATATAAAGGGGTGAAGCAAGAAAAGACAGCAGCAGCAGGAATAAGATGTATAATTAACAAGACACTTACAGATGATGTGCAAAAATGGGAAAGTTAGCCAGAAAAGATACTTACAGTGAAATTAAAAAAAAAACAGAAAGAGAAGAAATGATAATAATAAGAATCTATTGGCTAAATTAAGACGAAGAAAGAAAAATGAGTTGAACATGATAATAGCAAATGCAAAAGAAGAGATTTTTGTAATCGAAGATTCTAATGATAGAGTAGATAGTAAATACCAAAGACAACAGAAATAATGGAATGTTATTAACTAATTACATAAAAGAGTATGAAAAAAATGAATAATCGATTATATGTATATTAGTTGAAAGACATAACGGAAAAGATATCAATGACATTAAAGTAAGACGAGGCTCAGATTAATAGTCACCACTTACCTTCTAGAAGCAAAAATAAAAAGGTATAGTAATAAAAACAATACAAACGAGAAGCAGAATAAAGAAAATCAAGAATGTACATAAAAGCATAAAAAATATAAATTAAAATGCAGGGAAGTAGCCAAGAAGTTTAACAGAGAGGTATTAATAGTAAAATAGTATCAGGAAAATTGCACTAGGAGCAGAAGATACATGTGGCACCACGTAAAACGGTATAGACAAAAAACAAACAGCATGGCAAAATAAAAAACTCCAGGAACAAATAAAAATGAAAAAGAATATGACAAGAATGCCTGCGTAGTAGAACACAAGACAAATACAATGAGTATAAGGAAAAACGGAGAAAAGTTAAAAAAATGGTATGAGAAGTTGAAAAAAAATGAAACTGATAAAGATAAACAGATAACAGAAAGATGGAAAGAGTTTTTCCAAGAATTTCTATGTGTAGAAAAAGAAGCCGAAATCATTGAAAGTCAGCATAAAGTAGATCAAAACTAAAACGGGGAAGAAATTAAAAAAATTGCCAAAGAGATAATCAAAGCACTAAAGGTAATTAAAAATCGAAAGGCGCCTGGACGCGAAATAATACTGGAAAAAAAGTAAAGAAACATTATAGAACCCACGCTTTCCAAAGTTCAAAGCGGATCTAAAAAAAGATCATAGTGTGCAAGGTCACATATACGCACCAAATAGTTAACTAATACATGAAGTATGGTATTTACAGACTTAAAAATGCCTTCGCCAGGGTAAAACGACAGATAGTGTGAAATAGTTAGAAAAAAAGGGTCAGTGGTAAATCCATAAGGATAATAAAAAGTTTGTATAGGAAAAATGAAAACTATTACGTCAAAAGTAAAAATATGAAAATGCTTTTGCATTCCTTTATTTTCTATATTGTCATTACATATTTTGTAAGTTTGGGTTGACAATTTTGATGTTTTTATAGAAGTATTTTAATAGAAATCTACCTTTTTGCATTAAAATCTGTATAAACGTTAGAGAATTATAATTCCCGAACGAAATCTCCAATATTATAGTATAAACGAAGTAAATTTACAGTTAAATTTGAAATTGAAATTTTAACAAAATATGTATGTTAGTAATAAACGATTTGCTTTTTTCTAATAAATAAATAATTAAATTCTGACAATGTTGTTTTCCTGCCTTTTTTTTTCAAAGAAGGATCTTTTTAAAAACACAATCTAGTTCTACTTGATTTTAGAATGAACGCTCTGAGAGCGTCTAATTACCTTACAGTGTTCAGATTTTCTATAATCCACCTTTAATAAAGGTTGAAGTTGACTTAAGTTTTTAATTCACTTTAGAATCAGCTGACACTTTTTTATCTAGGAAATAAGCTACAAAGGAAAACTAGTGAACACTCATTAGTAGGTCGCAAAAGATCAGGGAAAATCAAAGTTAAGTTAAGAAAGTCGAGAGAAATCATAAGAAGACGTGACATAACAAGAAAAGTTGCAAAATGAAAAAAGAAGACTTTGCTTAGAAAAAACCAATAAAACAATATACAAAGTTAGGGCAAATCAAAATAAAAAACTTTTGAGGGGGCACACCAAACCAATTGTTCATGAAGTAGGATCTCGTTAGCTCTGCCCTTTTGGAAGTCGTAACCACCAAGATGAAAACTGCTAGTCTCTCGATGCCTTCGTAAAATACACGTCTCTGCACAATCTAATTAGCTATTAGTCAAGAATTACAATTAAGAATTTTATTGCATGCTGTAGTAGTTTATATCATATAAGACTGACAATTAGAATTACGTAATTGCAAATAGGGTTGATTTAACTCATTTTGAATTGGTGGTACAAATAAAATAAAGAGAAATACCAGTAAATTAGAAAGAACATGTACAGTTGTCTGAATTCATTGATTGGTATCGTCACAAATGAGAAATTATTATCTATGTAATACAATAGTCTATTCGTAATTAATGAACAAACATATACATTTACTGTATAAGATGTAACTGAACTCAACATTAAACAGTCCTTTTTCTAGAATGCTTCACTGTTATTTCCATTATTTAACCAAAATATCATTTTCTAAAATTAAAACGTCTGAAGTTAATTTTAATTCCTGTTATTTCTACGAATGGATATCATTCCTTGCGTTTGTTGTCTGACACGGTATATTCTTAGTTAGTGTATTATTATAATTTCGTAATACAACCACTTGTGTGCGGTAGCATGTATATACTTTTCAGTCTTTTAGGAGTGTACGTATCTTCAGTTACAGTTATACTTTAATTTGAAATAAATTGTCTCTTCCTTTTCGTAAAATCTAGCCTTCAGGTATTCAATTTTTGTAAATTGGTTCTATGAGTGATAACGCTTTCTGGTCTGTTAGGTTTAAAATGTATTCGTTTACTTTAATAACAGTACATTTTTATAAAAAATGTTTCCAAACCACCGAGAGGTGACTGCAGCAATTGATAATGTTTATTAATTTGTTAACTTAACGGAAGCTATGTGTGCTAATATTTAACAGACAAATTATTTGACATTAATGCTAATAGACTTAATTATTATATTTGTGTACCTAGAAATGTCTTTCGTTCTTAAAAAAATATTAAAACTTTTTAAAACAGTAATAAAACAGAAAACATTCTGAGTGATTTGAATGAGAGGTTAAACTGCTAACCTAAAAATATATTGTAGTTTATTGTTATTTGAAGTTTTTTTTATTGAGATTCTTGTTGTAATTTAATATTTTTGTATCGAGTTTATTACTTTTTTATATGTAGAATCAAATAAAAGTTCTACATGAAATCACATATGAAACTTAATACACACATGAATTCTTTTTCCTTTTTCCTTGTCGAATTAAAAGTTCAATTAATTTTCTAAAAAGTATTCGATGGCTAGCAGATATTGTTATTAAATTTCTAAAACAAAGAAATTTCTTTCATAATTGATTATAATTGGAAAACTATCTATTAAAGGTATATAATTCTAACGAGTAATTGATAGCTAAATTTGAATACGATAAAATCCAAACAGGGCCGTCGATTATTATTATTATTTAGAAAGGGTATACTACATACCGTACATACAAGTGAAAGTATTGCGCACAAAGTCCTACCGTAAGTGCCTGAAAAGAAAGTCTTAAAAACTTTATAGTATAGGTTGGATTTCCTGCTAAAGAGTTCAGGTCATCCAGTAACAGGTTTTGCAGGAATTCATACCTTTAAGTTCTCATTTTCTTAAGTTAGAAATTGTTGGGTTACTGGAATGAGAGAAATATGGAGGCCTTGTTATTATGCAATCTTGTATTACATAATGTATATAATCAGGTGTATATAGTTTTTAAATGTTCTTGCTTCTTTAAGGTGTTTCATTCAGAAATATTTTCATAGGTAAGCGAGAAGTGTATTCGAAGTCGATTTATTTTTTATTATACTAATAGGAAAGTTAATAAAAAAACTGTTTCATTTAGATTATAAATCACGAACTTACATGCATATATTTTACATAATAAAACAATTGAATTGAACTTTTAATCACATCATTATTTCTCAAGATAAAGATTTTGCTCTAAATAAAATTTCAATCTCCCAACTAACATCTAATTAAAGACAATAATGCTTGTATGCATTCTTCACATTTCCCACGATATTACTCAATTTTTTTTGCATGGGATACTCGAAAGGAAGCTCTACCCATGCACTATAAAATATATTTTCTTAAAAATTGAAACAATAAAGTTAGGTAACTATTGAAACTATTTCAAGCTAAGGAAAATCTGTAAAAAAATAATAACACACAAACGAATTTAGTAACAAATAAATGGTGTAATGTTACTGGGTAAGAAATTAAATGATAAAACATGAATCTGAATTGTTTACATTTAAGTAGAAAGCTTCATATGTATGATGATAATAATAATAATGATGATGATAATACCGTTACTATTATGTCGTGAGATCTACAACATCAATTATGTGATGGGATTTACTTTCTTTATGTCAAGCTGTAGGTGCATTCTTAAAGATTACATACCTTTGGTGTTATGTAAAGTTTGTAATATGATATCATGACGATGCAGCTTCTTAACTCACGCAAATGTGTTTTATTTTGAAATAATTAAAATAAATCTGTGATTACACTTCTAATTCCAGACATAAATAATTTATATGTGGGTAATCTTTGAGCGTAACTATGATTAATTATTAAGTTATAAATTTAAAGGTTATGTTGAAATAAGAAATAGGAATTAAAGTAAAAAACAAGAATAAAAACATAATTTATTGTTGAATTTGATGTAGGGTAATGAGGTAGTTTTGCATTTTTAAAAATCGATGCTAATTAGTGAAAAGAAAACTCGTGTGAAAGGAAATATTTTCGAATTAAGAATTTTTAGAAATTTCAAAAATACTGGGAACTATATTGGAATTAAAATATGAACAGACCGGATAAAACAGCAGACGTGATTGTTAAAACGCCATATGTTACTTGTTCTTCGTAAAACAGGAAACGACAGTAAGACAGGTGTAATATAATGCTGAAACAGGAAAGAACAATTTAAAAACGAATGTAAATAGTATACGGTCATTTTAAATTGTAATTTAAACTAATTCCTCTATTGACCTAAAAGTAAAGTTAACTTTCTTGTTTTAAACAACAGTAAATAAAAATAATAACAACTGCTTTTGGAGATTTTTGACAGATATTAACTCTCTACTTGCATTTCAAATTCATCTCTATTCCACTTATTTTAAATCATTTTACAGTTACAATAATACTTAATGGTTTAATACTTACATTTTTAAGATTCAATGTAATCAGCGTTTGTGTAACTCCCTTTGATTTCTATTTGCAGTTTATTCTTTCTAAAGATATTTACGCCTTCATATTATCTGCAGGAGGCTACATCATATTTCAGTTAGTTTAGTCATCATACCATTATCAGATTTTGTTAGTTTCTACAAGGATATACTCTAGGTATTGCATACGTGTTGTGCTACAAAAAGGTGCAGTTTGTCACAGATAGATTCTGTCTATAAATTCCAATGCAATGCTTCTTCATTGATTTCGTAATTTTCATTTAACCGGTTTTCTAGTAGTTGTATGACAAAATCAATTACTTATTACTTCCAAACTTATGAGTTCAATCTTGTAATCCTATACAAAGCTTTAAGGATCTATAATGCAGTAGCAGAAAATATTTTCATACGAAGGACGAAATGACACATCTGATAGGCTCGTTGTTAGATTTCATTGTGTGTTGTTTTACAAGATTTTGGGGTCGTTTGATACATTATTTTTTGAGGTTTAATATGCCTCTGATTTTTGGTCTTTATCTAAATGTGACTTGCTTCAGTTAGTCATTGTCGAAATTGTCGCATACGGTAGGCAGCAAGTAATCGAGCATAGTCTTCAAAGCAGCATGCAAAAAGTACTCTACTTTCTCTACGTTTTGCGATGCTGATTCTATAATAACCCACCTGTTGAAACTTATTAGATTTAAACCCGTTAAATTCAAAGAGCAATGTTTAGGAAAAATGATGTAACGCAGGTTAGTTTTGTATCATAATTGACTTAATAAATAGTTGGTTAGTTCGATAACGATACTCATTACTTGATATCTGCTGATACTGAACCATTTCATATACTTATCAGTACCAAAACATTTAAATTTTTTGGGCTCTTGATAACAGCTTTTGCAACTATAGCAAAAGGCCAAGTTATCAATGTATAATTCCAGGAATTCAAAAATACACAGGAGCAGGTAACGAATTGCAGATTGAACTATAAGTCTTAAAAGATCTCCCAAAAATTAAACTCCGCAGTAACCTAAAAGTTTAATTAAACATTTAACATTCTTTTCACCGGAATGGCTTCATTTAGTCTATCGAGGTACCTATTTTACATTATTAACAAAATTAAACCAGTTTTCTTTATCATAAATAATATGGAATTTAATCTCTGGCAGTTCATGTAATAACAGAACCATTGCTCAGGGATATGCAATCAGGGTTGGCCTCAGACATTGAGCCAGTTAGGCAACTGTCCCAGGGCGCACACGTATGGCGGCGCAAAGATCGGTAAAGAGATATCTACACTGAATATCCCAAAGACTAAACAATAGTGTCAGAGAACACACCCTATTTGTGTTATTGTTCAGCTCGGTCAAAATAGAAAACAGACTCGAAAGAAAAAGTTTCTGCCAACAAAAGAGAATCAGACTCTTGATTTTTGGACATTATCTTATGGTCTTTTTATCTTCCAAGTTCTAAAGTAAGAGGTATAAGCACCTACTGTGTTTTATTGTGTAGTATTTTTAGGGTTTGATTTCTTTTTATCACTTCATTATGCTGGCCCAGTAGATCGAGTGCTTAATCACGAGTCAACACTTTCGTGTCCATAAGACCATCTAATTCTAAAAAATAGGCAAAAACCGACGACATTGTAAATGTATTGTCCAAGAAACGTCTACTTTTTCACTAAACAACGTTCGTTTCGCATCTGGATATCACATCTTTGAGCTGTGACATTTCGATGTGTAATGACCAATTAATCACGTGAACTAGACGTTACTTTGCTTGCTGGCTATTAATCAATATTTTCTAAGTTTATAAGTATACCAAGACGATTTGTCCCCGTGCGAATAAAATTTGATGAGATGCCTCTGTTCGTTTTCAATGCAATATGAAGTAATTAAATGTAAATTAAGGTTTGGTATGGAATTCAGGTTAGGACTTTGATAAAGCCAATTCAATCATGAAATATGTTTTGTTGCTCTGGAACAGAATCCTTACCTGTTAGATGGTTGTTGTTGGGAATATTGTTTTGACGTATGAACAATCGTTCCAATCAGGTTGAAAACGATTTTTTTTCTCTATTTGTTCTACTAGCTCTGAATTAGATATGCATTTTAGTTTTTTCCATATTCATCATTCTTTTATGAACCGCTTTAGCTTGTTGAGTACCATAAGTTAAATTGTTCAAACCGATGAGGTTTTTTTAATTAACAATAAAAATCCTCCAAACCCTGAGGTTGGCCTTATATGCAATAGGAAGTTTGAAGAGTTTAATTTGAGAAGAACGTAAAGATCAACTTAGTTTTAATTCTTTTAGTTGGGGCTCAAAAAGACAAGACAAAAAAACTCTGAGAACAAAATAATTAAAGGAGGTGCCTAGATACCATACACTAATGACTAATTAGCTTCTGCATGGCAAAAACCTAATCTGAGGAGTGAGGTAAAAGGAAGGGTTAATCCGCTTCTGAGAAAAACCAAGTAATTCAACTTGTTAATCGATTCAGAAACAAAATAGTTCTGAGTCCACACCGTAAAAGTTTATACTGTTGCTTGAAGAGACCCAAAGAGTGCACTAGGTTTTAGTGGTATACTTGTGATGTTGTCTTTCTGCCATTTATATCATTTGCTTCTTTTTTCCCAAAATGTCTTTTTTTAATTAGTGAACAATTTAAAATGTAATCAAATAGAAAACCATGCCAGGATTGAGTTAAGAAGATTCTTAAATATTGAGTCGCTGATTATAACACTGTATTACTCTGCTAATTAATGAACTTTATGGAATTATGACATCTTGAAGGTACACAGTGATTAGCAGTAGTATGAAATAAATTCAAAGACGAAAACGAGTAACTCAAATACTGCAGTGTAAGACAAGGTATTTGATATAACTGTAGAAGAAAAAAAAAAGGTAGAAGAAGTCACTATTTATAACCTTTCAGTTTTTACAATCTATGTATGTCAAATAGAACTAATACGTTGCTTTTGAAAAAAGCCACTACTTCATCTTAATATTCTAACCCAGCGCAATGAAAGTATGTGTTTCTGCATGAAGCAAAATACCTTATTGATAATTACCTTGTTGATCTTTAGAACTTTTCTTAGATATCACCTCTTACTACCTGCTATCAATGGCAGTGGTTCTCATTCTACTCTTGTAACTGAATACAAAAATACACTTTACAACATACTTAGCAGATGTCGCAGTGTAATTTACATATGCATAGGTGAAATTAAGAATTTTAAAGATGAAAATGAAACGGTTAAACACTCTGACCCAATTTGCAGATTTTGATTTGGGAAACACTACGTCAACTGTTTTATTACTACTACAGTAAGGTAATAAATAAAGACAAAGTCAAACAAAGAGTTTTAGGAATTACCTTCATGGAGATTGTAAGTAAAAAATGATAACAAGAATTTATGATGAAGTCAGATCATTGTAAGAAATAGAATGGTTTTTGCTTAAAAATTCTTGAGCTTGGCTGACTAATAAGTAGTATATAGTATGGTAAAATATAAATTTTATGGCTGTTTAGTGGGTCAGAATATTATTAACAATATTATCAAGTTTACTACCCGAACTTAAGATTTCTGCACGACTAAAATTATGTTGACACAGCACGACTTTTTTTTTAATCATTAACTTTTAAACAACAAAAACACCTGTCCGAGATCTCCCAGTTTATTATGGTATAATTTAATAAACTATTTTTCATATTTTTAGAAACAAATAGATCAGTAAGAAACTAGGATGATGAAATAAATTACATCAAAGTGTATCCATGCAAAATCAGGAATCAAGACAATTAATTCCAACCCATTCAATTGATCTATTTAAGACAAAAGAGTAAAAACTGCAAAAACTATCATTGACTATTTATGTATGTACGGTTATTGCGTTAACCGTATTTCTTTGATTAAGGTCATACTACGTTTAAAGAGTTCCGCGTTGAATAATTAGTAATTTCAAATTACATTCCAGTGCAACCATTTACAAAAGTGCAAACTATAGCACTACACTTATACCAGTACATGTAGTTATAACTGTACAGTTATTTTATTATTAAGAAGATTCAGTTATTTATAAAAGATGAAAATCATCCGTCAGTATTTTTTACCTTGTTTAACCTATACGTAATATGTTTATTGCACATTTCTTGCTTCTAATTAATGCTTGAAAAGGTTAAATCTTAATTATAAATATTTTGCTGTGTAACTCCTTCTTTTATATTTCAATAATGCATATAAGAGTAATTTAATAAATGCAATGCTAAATGCTTTATGCTTTTAAGCGGAACAAAAACTTTATATAAAATTCAGTCCTTTATAATTGCGGTTTAAGAACCGTAACACGTTCTTGTAGATACTTTTACACTTTTACTCTGTCTTGGTCGTAATAACCAGTTGGCATTTCAATATTAAGATACAACCTTCTTTTTTTTCTTCTAATTTAATTTCTTTATTTTTAATCAATCACAACAGGATAGTATAGCCATCTTTTTATTTAAAAAGAAAAAGTTAACAATCAAGATGTGGGATTCTATGAAGGAGGAAAAATCCTTGGCTCAATAAGAAAAGTATATGTGCGTTTCGCAAAAACCTTGCATTAATATCTAGTTACAAGAAGAATGTTAATAATAATAGATAGTAATTGTCCATGTGTCGTATGTATATGTATATGGTTGCATAGAAATTCTCACTGATATCAATAATTAACAAAATGGTTGTGTAATGTCCTCGAGAGTAGTATTGGTAGAAAACTGAGATTGGATAATTATCTTATTAAGGTCGATTTTATAGCCAACTTTCTGTATAGGAGACAGTGCCTTTTTTTTTTATTAAGAATGTCATTTATAAATTATAAGTGTAGAGTAATTTCTTGCATGATTTTGTTACTACAACTTTTTGTGCTTTTGTTGTTGAAAGAAAGTAATCTGAAATTATAATCAGGATTTAAATAGTAACAGAAAAGCTAAGACAAGTTGTTTAGAAGTAAGCAAATAAAGCAAGTAAAGTGTCGAATATATTTAAAACAGAATTTTTATTGTTGTAGTACAGGTTGTAATATATGGTAATACCCCTCCATACATGACGTATTGCTTTTAATATACGATAGCTTAGTAGAATTACATAACTGTTTTCCTTGTTGTGTTTGACTATAGTAACCCTAGATTATGCTTATATTTTGTTGATAGTTAAGTAAACAAATCATTCATTTAGGTAAGTTTAGAAAAACATTGGTTTTGCTTACTTTAAATCAATCGTTTCAATTTAATTTATTGAGCAAACACTTAGCTTCTTTTTATGAGTTGAAAATTGAAACATTCTCTAGTTTGCGTTTTTATACAAAAAATGCTTGTAAACTTGAAATCGAAATTGAGTTATTATTTCCGGTGACAGTCTACCGTAAACAAGCAAATTTGTTTTGTTTATCTCAGCTACAATTAGTAATTAAGGAAAAACGTGATCGTGGATGAATCATTGCACTTGCATCCATAATTAATTACATATCTTCTCGTATAATACATCTATTGATTCATAATAAAAT
Organism: Ignelater luminosus; assembly: GCA_011009095.1. Classification (NCBI taxonomy): domain Eukaryota; kingdom Metazoa; phylum Arthropoda; class Insecta; order Coleoptera; family Elateridae; genus Ignelater; species Ignelater luminosus. Next base: position 233,386 of record VTPC01001036.1, read on the forward strand.
AATTTTGTTTTTACAATAAATAAAATGGGCTTGTCTAACAACTGCTATTTGTAACAACATTCTTGATTAATAAGTATAGAACATAAATTAATTCAAGTTTGTCATCGGCTTAACACTCATATCTGGTAAAAATCATTTCTTGATATCACACAGTATATAAACTTAATCATCTGTTTAAGTTAACTAAACTAACAGACGTTGGAAGGCGCAGAAGCCGAAATTTCTAGCATAAAACCGGAAGTAGAGCTCTGATTCCGCCTTGGAAAATATGATACAGTCTTTGAGACAAAGAACTGAGAAGAAATTATGTAGACAAACGGATCTACATGTAGACAGACAGTCAAGTGACACCCAAAGATCTTTAGGAGGTAAAAGTGACGTCGAAACTTGCAATGGATAGTAGTAGTAGACTAGTAGACCGAAATATAGCTAAACTGATTTATGTATCAGAGCGCTGAACATGAAGGCAACGAACTTGATCTCTCAACAAAAATAACTAAAACCAAGCATTTGAATGGCATACCATGAAGCTAAATCTGCTTACTTACTAGCTAAATATCTTAGTTTCCAATAATTTGAATAATCCTTTATACAAACTAAAATTTTTATTTTGGCGAATGGGAGGAATATCTCGGACTGCCTCCCTTCAATTATATTAGCCATGGTTTAGATTTTAAAATGACATTCGATTAAAACCAATCTCATTTATTTCTTCGCCATGCCAAAAATTTCCCTGACGCTTTGTTTATAAATCATACGAATGGAGTAACATCCAAATCAGGTATAATTCCTTAAAGTAATCCTTACATGCTGTTTTGCCTGATAACCAAAAAAAAAAAACGGAGAAAAAGAGGTGAGAAAAGGAGTAACTAAAACAAGTCTAGTAGTCACTTAACTTAGAAAGAGAATATATGTAGTAGGGAACGAAATCACTAATTGCATTGAAGCAGCACCATCCGAATATGCAGGATGGATATACAAGGTTATCAACCCTTTTTGGCATATTGAGTTAAGGTGGTTTTCTACCTATACATTTTTCATACACCGTTTCTATTTCCTGAAATATCTTGAAATAATATCTCGCCATAGCTGTTGTGCACCGCATTTCAAGCAAATACACCTAATATTGGCCAAAACAGTCTTTGTATACCCAGCACACAAAAATCAAAAGTCACAAACACTTCTCAACAAATACCTTTCAATTAACCAATTCAACTGCCCTCAAACATTTTATAACTAATGATCATGTATGATATACCAATGGAAGACATTTTGTCTTAGTGATATTAACTCAATTTTTGTAGTAAGTATTATTACAATTAACGTCCTTGCTAACTGTGGTCATGACAACAAACACAGCATATTTTTTGTAAGAAATGGTATTCTGGAAACCAGACCCAGAAAATGTGAGAACCAGTCATCATGCTCCCGTTTTGAATTTCTTTAGATGAACGTTTTGTTCTGACGCTGTATTCATTGCACCATTATAGTCACTTAAAGCATTAACTTAAAGAAGACTGGTTTACTTTTTACCCATTCTGGAGCAGTTGATGCTGATACTGTGCTTAAAGTCATTATGTCCTGTTTTGCGAATATTCTTAAATCCAGATATTGATCTGATGTTTATACGATAATTATACCATATGAGAATACCGTATATGATAATTATACTATTTATACATTGTAGAACAGCTGATACTAATACTGCATATATTATTGTGCTTAGAAATATTACTGAATAGCATCTGTACATACGGATAAAGAAAAAATTGTAAATAAACATAATGTTTACTTTCAAGGATTTGGAAAATAAAAATCCTAAAACCAAGCGCATGCATGAAATCCAAAATCCTTCATAATGGTTAAAAATCTGTCAGCCATTCAGTTTTTCTTCTATTATCAGAAATGTATTTTCTTGTAAAACTATTTTTATGTTTATAACTGCTACATACTTTCTCACTTATTAAACATTTAACCGAATGCTTCCTGTTACAAAAATAACTCTCGAACAAGTACTCACGTGGGACCGTTTTGTGCTATTAAATCGTTAAAATTTTTTTTGAAGATTGCTTTTAAGATGAAATCAAGAAGGAATTTACTTAAAATTACTAAATAATTTCCAGAGTTTATAAATCTTTCTTTTATTGATCTGTAGATGTTGTAAATTGTCCACTTAAATTCTCTATAAGAATTTTCTATTTGTCACATGTTAATTAAAAACATTTGATTAATAATTCAAAGTCAGAAGACGTGTGTGTACACCAACGTGACATTGTCGATCCCATTCCGTCCACGCCTATAGCACCAGGTATGTCGTTCAAGGTTATGGGTTCCTCCTAACTGTAGTTTCTTCTATATCATCCATGTAGTTAACTACTACTGTCTTAATGATTAGAATAAGCAATTGAACTCGGATCTAAGTCTGACTCATATTGATCTTTTTATGTTAATATCGATGAAAAGAAGATCTCTCTGGCGGTGAAGAAAAAAGAAGAAATTAGGACACGATTATATTAAGTACCTAAACGAAATTTAAACAACGATCAATTCATAAGATAAGTGAGGTCAGTAGGTGTTTAGAGCAAATTAGTTTTAGGTTTTTATTTTTATTTGGTGTTAAATAATAATAAAACTTAGTTGTCGAAGAAACTGTACTTTTATAGGTAGAGTGATAAAAAATTATACAAGATTTAATAGTAGTAAGCATTTCAGTGTCTACTTTATAATTTCTTCCTCTTCCTTTTAGAATTCGGCTTTCATTTTTTGGAGCAGTCATAATAATTAAATTTATATTACGATTGTTTTATGGTAGCAAAATTGCGCCATGTGTCTTGCAAAAAAACCAGAGCATTATTCTTGACTGTCGATTTACTTTCGTAATACAACTTAGAAGAATATATGAGTTTTAAAAGTCATAGTGACACAAACAATATTTAATGTAGTGTAAAGAGGAAAGTTCACACGGCGGACATAATAATTGTAATAAAGAAAAAAAACATGTTAAACCTTGGGCGTGGTCTTAGATCTGTTGTTAAGTTGTTAGTTTCCTTTATCTCGTTTGTTACCTAACAAGATATTAGATGTGAAGCACGTGTGTTAACCTATTGGAATAATCAAGTTAACTTTGCTAGTTTAACGAGAGGAAAGAGCCTTTTTTCTAGTTCATAAGAAAAACTCAAAAAGCTCTTGTTGATTCATCTTAACGATCATGTTTCATGTCTAGTACGTGGGTAACTTACTGACCAAATTCAATTACGAAAATGTTTGCGACATAACAAGATAACTGTAAAGAATTTTCTGTTATGCACTAAATTTATTAGAAATAGGCGAAAAGGAATTTTGTATGCTTAAATATAGGTGAGAAATCATTTGTCTAATGCTTGTTTTTGTTATATAAAACGTCCATACTTTTTTGGATTTGTTTTACAAGTATTTCATGCGCTAAGCATGTTATGGTATTATCGATTTACAAACAGTCAGTAAAAACAAATAGATTTTTGCTTTAAGAGACGTTTGGTTAATATAGTTTTCACTTGGAATTACTCAATTTAGTTTGAATAATTTTTGAAAAACAATTAGTATTTCGCACCTAAATTGTATTTATTTTAATGCAGTATGAAAAATCTTACAAAACAGAATTTCGTTAATATTATTAACAAACATTTGAAAGGCTTCCAGTGACTAGAGTAAAAAATGAAGTTGAAATAGAACCTTTTGAAACTGCCCGAATCGTATTTTAAATATTATTTATGGATTTGTTATATCTAATTATGCACAAGCAGAATAGGTTAGCACAAAGATGAAAATTAATTTGACATATGAAACTGTGAAGTCAATAATCTGATGGTTAAATAACTTTATACTTAAAAATAGCAATAAAATCCAATGAGGTAATAACCAGACAACGAAAACACATTAAAGTTGTGAGTAAGGAAATAATTTATTAATTTGTCAATAAAAATTTATTTCAGTATGTTACATATTTTTATGACGCTTGTAACGTGGGGCATTACAAAATAATTAGTATGCATGAATAACGAGTAGATGTATAATTTTACTTGTCCATACCTAAAAAATGCCTATATGCTTCTGTTCTTGTTGTTTATGTTTTGTCAAATTGCATTTCTTTAAATACGATGCGCCCAAGCCTGCTTTTACAACATTTGTTGCTTAAATCAGTACACAGTGTTCTTTACAACAATATATCTTAAGTGATGAGAATTGCCAAATAATTAAACAAATATTTCAAGCTTGAACTTTTAATTACTATATGCGCTTTTGGATATTGTTGGCATACCATATTTGTTACTTTATCCTTTACCTAAACCTTTTAAAGAAAATAGTCTTTGGCTTTTAAAGCTGTGAGTGCAAAAATTAATTTACAAATTGAAGAAACAGGAAACTGCGCGCAATTATGTAACTAAACAGTGCACAATATTACATGTAAAAAAATTAATTTAACAAAAGAAACACGAAGTATGGTTCTGCTTAGTTTGAGTATTGAGAAAGATATATCCTGATATTATTAAGATAGATAGTTCCATCTTATCTTACAAAACAGTTACCAAGCCAGCTCAACGATTTTTAGATTAGTGCGCAAGAAAATAGTTAAATCCTCTATAGACAAGTCATAAAAAATGATACAGTAAGAAGCTCATTGTCCGAAGAAGACCTATAGATGTGGACAAGCTATTATATGCAACCTCTTTGACTCATATAGAAAGAAAATTCTTTTCGATGAGATCATAATTAAAAGATAAAAAGAGCTTGTAATCAAAAATTCGTTTATTTAAAGAAAACAACCAATCGTAGAGTATGTTTCATCGAAACCTTTACCACATTATTTCCACACAAGAATGCACGACAATAAACAGCATTGTTCACTTTAACAGTTATTTTGTCAAAAAAATGTTTCCTTGAAAAGTTTTTTTCGCACGATTGGTGACATCACATAGCTATAAGATCGGTACAGACACTTAACTATTTCTCTATACGTATCTGCTACTTCACTTGAATTTCTGAATTGTCATTTCCAAGCTTTTGCCAAGTACAAGCGAAGAAAATGAATTAAAAAAAAATTACCGTATTAAAAAACCTGACTTCACTGCCTGTAATTGCCTTGATTGTTTCAATTACATGTGGCTTTAAGTTTGTCCTTAACCATGAAATCTCTTACCTTGTACTTTGATGCAAGGAAAGATAACCATTATTCCTGATAATAAGCCGATAAGGTAGCCGTTGCATCATTTACTCAAAAGAATATTTGTAAAAAGGAAAATGACAAAAATGTCACCAGTCGTAAGGCGGAACTTTAACATTAGCAGTAACTACGGTTATGTGAAGAGCAGAAACCTTCCCAATAGAAACTAGTGGTCGTTATAGGAATAAACTTCTCTTCAGTCGGGAATGAAATTTATAGGAATTCGATGGGAGATGACGCAAAGAGAGTCACCTCGCGGCATTGCTCGCGGTGGTCAACGAGAAATGACGGAGCAGTGGAGCAGCACAATTTGTGGTATTTTTCTTATATCAAACGGTTGAACACAGTGTATTCAACACATAAACTCTATGTAATATTGAAACAGACAGGGAAATCTAATTTCTGTAGTATTAAGTAAGTGGACGGGATCAAATATTCTTTTTTCCGGTTTATATTTAACACATATACAATGACTCAAATTCAATTAAAGCTAAATGTGCTCAGTAAATTTTAATAATATGTATAATAGAACTTATTAATGAAGATCATTAATCAATCTTAAAATATGAATATTTGAATGCTGTACAGACCTTCACCTGTTATGGAATGTAATATATAAGTAGAAGATTCTTCAATTTGATTGTTTCTGACTTTTATTTGTATTTAATCAAATTGATAATTACAATATTTGACATTTGGCTGAATAGTAATACATTTTTTTTAAATTGCGTTATAAATAAAGGTTTCGTACAGCATAAAAATTTATAGTTTTGAGTATCAATCGACCTTACTATAATTCTTAAATTTTATTTGTGTCGTTTGCGTCAGCGTTTTAGTAAGACCCTTTTCAAATTAATTATGTTGCAATCTAAGTGACCTTTTCTGCATCATTCTTTCAATTGATACACTTCTGTTTGTACCTATTTGTCATTTTCATGCATTTTGAACAAACAAATCCATTATGGGTAAACGATATTTGTTTCCTACCTCTGCAGCTTGACGTCCTTCACTTTCTCGAGGTGTTGAGGACGATTAAGAAATAATAAAGTCGGGTTTAATTTTCAATTACGTTAAAGTGAAGAGGTTTCTAATTTTAATACTTTAACGAAGAGAATACTTCATGTATATTAATTGCGAATTGAGTGGGTTCATGCGTATTTCATTAGTTCTTTTATTATTACTTTGTTAGTAACCAAATATAGATATAAAGTGTGTTGCTGTACAAATATGCCTTAAAGAGTTTACTATGATATAAATAAACTACAATAGGTCAGCAAAATGGGCAATAAATCAGACCAAGTTTGAAAGTAACACAGAATTCAAAAAGTTTTGAAATATCTATAATACGTATTCCTTGTGCATTTTTTTAAGTTCTAAAAGCACTTTGAAAGCTTTTCTGAGATTTTTACTTTCAAAGTTTATAAAGCCATTTTTAGCTTGAAACTTCTTAATTTTGATTTTAAAATTTACAATATTTCATATTAGTGGATAAAACAGCAGAGATGAAGACAGAAATGTCTTATAAAAATTTATTTTTCTAATTCTTTAATCCAACAAGCTGGAATTTGGTTCAAATAAAATTCGTCAGGACCTACTATAACACTTCCTAATCCTACATAGTAAATAAATCTTAAATTAATTCAGACTGGAATTACGTAATCAGTTCGTATAACAACCATTATTGTGTCATTTGATAGACGACAACCTCTGGAATATTGATAAGGTGTAATAGGAATACTTTTAAGAAATCTGTGATTTTAGGTTACGTTACGTTGAATAAATATTTAAAAGTGTCCTTGTTTCTTAAAATAAAGAATTAGGAAAACTAGAATTTGGCCGAAACCGTCATTGTTGATATTTGTGTACGTGCTGGAATTTCGTATTTATTATAATAACTAAGGAATTTGCATTCTTTTATAATTTAAATTTTGCGTGTTAGTAACATTTTTGGATGATGAAGAAATTTTTACCTTAAATGGAAAGTGATTTACATTGCCTGTATTGTGGTACAATATAGGTAATTACCAGAAAAGGAATCTTTGTTATTTAAGATTAGGAACAATTTTGAATTGTGAGAATCAGGTAATAACTGTCAAAAGAAGAAGAAGAAGCAACGCTGAAAATGGTTTAACAAAACTGTGGCTGATACTTTTACAATAGCAATTCTCATAACCTAAATAACATCGTTTACGTGTGTTTACTAGCTACTAGGATGTACCGCAAGCTTCCGGTTTGTTTTATCTGTGTAAATTTACTTTAAGGATTGTGTCTGTTTGGTTTCTTTGAAAAATAAATAAGGAAATATAGAGATTCATTTGACATTTTTTATTGTCTACTTTAAAGTTCTTTGACGTTGATATATTAATGTGTTTATATTTCTGTTGCAGGTAAGCTGAAGTGATATTGTTTCTCTAATACTTTAGTAGTGGTAAGTCATTTTTATTTTACAAGACAATAACAAAAATAATTTTTTGTAATACCTCTCGATTATTGGTTGATCTTTCAAATACCGCGCATCTACTGTCAAGCTTAAATTAAAATTGTCCAAAGATTCTTAAATGAAGATGATTAAAACATGAAGGTCATACACGGAAATGTCTGAAAGATCTGCTATTTTGTGCAATAATACAATGTAAGTAGAAAATTCTTGCAAATTATTGTATATGACATCATTTTAATGATGTCATTTGTACATACAAGAGACCCTACCCCTTTACATTCCGACATATTTATTCATTTGAATGAATTGTTATTTTTTACAAATTTTTTTCGTAAAATTTATTGTACTTCTTATTGTTACAGTTACTTTAAAAAAACGATTGATTTTATGTAGGATCACGGATTTAGAAAAAGGCAAACAACTTGTACTATTCAACGACGGCTATGTCAAAAAAGAGTAGGTGGACAAAAATGATGGTAGTAGAGGCTATGTTGATATTTTATGATTTATGAATTTCCCATTCGTTACATTTTCGATTAAGCTTAGCAATTTCCTCATTATATCTTCCTCGTTGTTTTAATCTTCATTTTAGCTCTATCTTTGTAGTAGATTAATTACTATCATTAATTTTTATCTTTTTCGTTATATTTACTGATAAAATTGATGATCGATAATTTATTTCTTGCTCGTTAGTTTTCTCATAACCTCAATTTTTTTGTACCTTATTTAAATTCTGAAATGTTCTAATTAGGACCACTTATAAAAAAAAGAGACACTCAGAAGTATTACTTTGTTTTCTTGGCAAGTTATTCAGGGTTCGGAAGGTGGCTTTAATTTCGTATAGAAAAAGAAATAAAATATTACCAAGGTAGTTGCAGGTAATTTACGCTTCTAGGAATATTACATAAAAAACTACAAGCGTATTTAAAAGATTAAATAATCAAATGTTGTTGCATAACCATGCTAATAACAATGTAACAAAAGGCAAAATAACTATGACAAAGCCGTTTCTACACTATAAAATCTAATCTGTATTGTTGCGATAAATAATGAAAGTGAACAATATGCATATGCAAAGTGATAATTTTATCGAATGCACAACTGCTATGAAATCGCATTTAATCTTTCACATTCTTATCCTATTATTACTTCATTGTCGGGAAGTATTGCTTCTGTATTCTAATAATAATTTTCAAATATGAATAACATCATGTAATATAGAACTAATATAGAATTCTTGCAACATGAATTCCTAATCTTACTTGTGAACTTACCTTGACCTGTAAAATATTTGTATTGTATTGATTATTTACTACTGTCATGTCAGATTGTGTAGTATTTGCTATATACATTATATATCATTCGTTGAGTCTGTAATTAAGATTAAATAAGATCAAAAATGTGAAGTAAAACAAAAAATCTTTATCGTAGCGTATTTTAATACAGAACAGAAAGTGGCAATGGAAAAGTGGTTTTAGTTTTCCGATATCTCTTCAAATAAAGGAAAGAAAAAATAATAACGAAAATCGAGAAATCTACTTCTTTTTAAATATCTCTGAAACTATCTAAGATATCTAGATTTTGCAAACGGCAACAAAAAGGTCCTATAAATAGCCAATTTTTATCCCAATTAACCGATCCTGTATCTCTTACCGTTTCCAAGATCCCCATGGTGTGCATCCTTATCTTGGACACACTGTATACTATATACGGCGTGTCCACATTTCGATGCTTACCATTGGTATCTCGGTTATTAGAAGACATAGAACAACGGTTAAATGGGGGAAGTTATGTAGAGTTTAATACTCGCAACAAATCTCATGTCAAGCTCACCCTACATTTTTTAAATTTTAAGATATTTTGAAAAAATCAAAATTTGCCGATTTCAATTTTCCTCAATAACCCGATAATACCTAATGTGACCGCTTCTAAAGTTTTGCAATGTTGAGACACTTTTTTTAAGACAAATTTTCTGGTGTCAACAGAAACCCCCAATTGTCATTTGCTTTCAAGTTATTATCTCTATCTTTTGTTTTTTATAGGCAGCCATATTGGATTGTTGGTTAGTTAGGGTAAATTTGAAATTAGATTTGTTGTGATTATTGAATTCTGCGTAACACCCCCCATTTAACCGTTATTCTATATCTTCTAATAACCGAAATACCAATGGTGAGCATCAAAATATGGACCCACTGTATAAATATCAAATAAATGGCTTTGATCATGTCTGTCAGCACAAAATCTTATAGGGCCTTGTTCATAGGAACTAGGAAAACTATTGGAATGAAACAATAACCGATAAAGCATATTTAATTTTTGACTGAATTCTTCCGTCATCTTATGTATCTTTTGTGTCGATTTTGTAGATCCATTACTTCTAAGTTTAGTCGAACTTGCTTATCTTGATTGTTCACTGCTCGATCTTCCCAGATAGATATTCTGTGGTTCAATCTAAACAATGATCTTTATTTCTTTTGCTGGTTCTCTGTATCTCTTACCTTTGCTTGCCTGAAGGTGTACAATTATTCTTGAAAAAGTTATACAATATCAAAATGTTGAAATCAATTGATAGATACGAGTAGAAAATTGATATATACCAAAATCGTAACGTGTAATTTAGACCACAATAAATACAACCAGAAATATTTGTTTGTTACCTGTAGTTTAGTTCAAGTTAAAATCAGTTGGGTTAGGTGCGATTCTCGAACTTGTGCGACCACATTGCCAAATTGCCAAAGATTTACAAAATAGTACGCCTAAACCGTATTCACACAAATAAATAAAAAGGTCTTTTGAATACAATTCGACGATGTACAGTTTCAAAAATAGTTGACAGTTTTAGGTTAATTCATGTTGGCATAAGATCGAAAATCGCATCCCTGATTAGAATCGATTAATATGATTTAGGTTAGGTTAAACTAACCCAGTTAACTTGGGTAAAACTTCAGTGAACGTCGAGTAGGTTAGGGTAGCTTAGGTTAACTTGAATTAAACTGATTTGGATAGTTTGACTGGGCCAGATTCAATTAATTAAGATTCATTTGGCTGAGTTACGTATGTAAGTAAGACAAAGTTAACTTATGTTGTACTGTATGGTTAAACTGTATTTATCTACAATATTGTTTGTACGAAAAATTTAGCAAATCAATCTCAATGGTCAAAAATGATTTAGAAATGAAATAATTAATCTGCGCTAGCAAAAAATCAAAATCCAAAGATTTACAATCAGGTTCATATTGGGCACCAATTAATTATAAATGTAATGAAATCCCAATATCATAACGAGTATGTTGTTTTGAAAGTCTCAGGATTGATCTTGATAGCTCAAAGAGCCTCTACAAGCATTATATCGGAATACAGTTCTGTAAGTAAGAAATTTCAGAAAAATTGCAATTTAAACAATTTATTCATTTAAAAGATTTCTGAACCTTTGACATTAATCTTGTGACTTTCGAAACCAATATACTTGTTAATGGTGTTAAATACGTATATCATTACAATATGTACCGTTTTTGTTCTCAAGGTTAAAACCTTGATACTATATTCAAAACACCTGTATGGACTCAAGCTGCCATCTTCTAGCTACACATGTTTGTGGAGTTTTGATAGTGTGAGTCATACTGGGTAGAGTTTCTGGGTAAATTATATAGTAGCCTGTTTCATGTGTACTATAAAAAAAACTTAAAGTTTCTGTCTACAGTTGCTTTAATCGAGAATTCACTTGTTTACTGCCAATTCTCAGTCTCTCTTGGTTTTGGTAACTTTTAATTGCAAAGGCAATGATTAATGTGAAATTAAAACTGTCAAGTTCTACCGTACAGACTTGAGTCCTTAATAGTATTATTTGGAAATTGACTTTCAGTTTGTAATCTAATCAGGGTATCTTTATTCATGTTGCAGTGCTTGATTGGATTCTTTTCTGATTTGCTTTCCTAAACTCGTTGGTCTTTTTGTCTAAACGAACTTACCGTTTTGGTTTCTAGGCTTTTTACCTTCCAACTATCTAAACCATTTAGCAAAATGTTTTTCTTTGGGCTTCTTTTCTTTTGCACATTTCTTACTTCTTTGTTTTTGTTTCGAATACTTCAGAGAACGTTGATAAATGGAAAGCAGTCAATCGTGACACGCATGTAATCTTCCCATGTATAAAGGTATTTTGGAATCGTACTCATCAGTCTTAGTAGTACATGTAGCGTGGAGGAACTCGTCTCCAGTGATTGATTGATTGATGCCGGAAACTGCAAAAAAGACATTCGTTTTTCCCCTCTAACGATTTCTGAATTCACAGAATCTTAGTTTTTTTTTATTATTATTGTTATTTCATATTGAACCATGTGACTACAGTATAAGATTGGTGCGCAAAAATAAAGCAAAAAGTAAACAAAATTAGAATACTTGTTGGAATATCATTATGCAATATGCGACTGATACTCTATTATAGTAAAAGATAATTTAAAATTCAAAGTAATAAATAGTAAATATCTATTTCTGCTTTTTAACTGTATTATATTAGTAACATTGTGAAACAAAAGCTTTTATAAAAATGTAGAAACCTAAAATGTCAGGGTTGCCCTTTTTAAAGTACTTGAAACCGCCAAAGAAAGTAATTATAACAAAACTGATCAGAACTAGTATTTAGAATGTAAACAGTCGACAAAATCCAGTACAAACCTCCATAATAAAATTTTATAACACCGGTTTTGTAGGCGAAACGGAATAGTGAAATACATTATAAAAGTCAATTTTTAAAAAGTGCACGTTTAATTAATCTTTCCTAGCTCGTATTATACGAGATAGATAACACCGCACCGAACCGTCCAGTTAATTATTAGAATTTGATTTAATGTTTGATTAATAATTAGCTTAGCAAATGAATTTCAGGCATTTCTATTTTCTAATAACAGGAAAATATTACGAAAGTGTCTGTCATTGATTTTTATTTGTGCGTATGTTTTTTTCCTTTATCATTTTCTAAATGTTGGTATAAGAACAGAACCTGAATTTAATCGTAAATATATCGTAAGACAAGTAGCTACTAAAATAAATTTATTGGTTGATTTTTATTTTTATTCACTCTTTAATTATTAATTTAGCTAATAATCACCGTTTTGCTCTAATTTTAATCGATATAAGTATGTGTGCTCAACTGTTAACTTTTTAATTACCTTTTTAATTTAATAATTCAGTTTTGTTAGGTAATTTAAATTTTAAACAATTTTCCTGCTTCTGTTAAAAGAAAGTAATTATGCATTAAATTTAATTGTAGGTGCTAATATTCTTCGTGACAATGAACGAAAGTAGCAATTTAACAAGAAACATTTAGGCTTTATGGAATGCAGGGAAGTTTTTGTAATATTAAATTAATTTTCGAAAACAGACAGTTTTTACATTTTCAAGTCTTAAACACCGTTTGATTTAAAATTAAAGAAAATAACCTTCAATGTTTTATTCATAACGGTTCTGTAATTCTTTTAAATTTTTAGTTATTCAAGGTAGGTGACTGAATGGCCTTCCAAAAAGGATTTAACTAGATCGTGTTTTCTTGATAAAATTTTGAAAATTTCCTTTTTTATAGCAAAACAGGCAATTTAATTTGTTATTATAATAACATCCGTTTACATAAATTTTTATACAAGTGGGTGTAGATCCGTTGGTAAAAAATTTAATATGATTTTTGAAAACCAAAAGTTCCATACGAAAAGATATGCAAGGATTCATAGGACGCTTTCTCGTAGAATGAAATTACCCATTGAATAATCTTATATAACACTGTGAAGAAGATCGTGGGCGAACCATAATAGAGCATGTTTTGACATAATTTGGCACAAATTTCGACATTGTAGAATGGCACACGAGTATAACGGTATCCATTAAAAATGTTAATATTTCAAAATTATTTTTACATTTCAAACACATCTGGTCTAGTAAAGGTGTTATTCTGAAATTTGAAGTTATTTTGAAAAATAATCTTGAACGCACATAAATATCTAAAACAGTTAGGAAAATAAAACCTAAACAAGGCGCATTTATCAAAATATGATCGAAGATAGAATCCCTGCTGTTATCTGTTGTCTTAAATATATCATTAACAATAGTTCGGCAAGATGTTTACAACCTGTATATAGGCAGCAGAAGTGTAAGTTTGTCAAGATTTATCAAGATGTTCAGAACGAAGTTGCGTTATTGCTTCCACATAAATCACAAGTGATGAAAAGCATACATACAAATAGAAGAGATCAGCCAATAAATCTTGCTGGATGATTCAAATCAAATGTAAATGGAAACCAATACGTTTAACTAAATAAGCAAAGTATTATTATTATTAGTCTATTTATTTTTTAATGTTTTACTTTATACTTCATTCAAGCATACCGGCAGGTGTTCTGTGACATGACCAAACCTCTGCCAACCTACATAATTGATGATAACTGACAAAAGAGATTTCATTGTTTAGTCACTTGTTCATTTGAGATTATCAGAAATGCAGTTTAGAACAAGCCAGTAAACGTAAATGAAAACCTTGTTAATTAAAAACTTGAGGTAGTTTCAAAAAACTTTAATTTGTAAATTTTGTTGCTGTTTTTCTTTAATTTTGTTGCTTTATTGCTTGAAGAAAATGTAGGCTGTAACACTGACTAGACTATCAAGAAAGCATCTAAAAAA
>VTPC01001037.1:0-21994 GCA_011009095.1 Ignelater luminosus
TCAACACGAAATATAATGATAGACATCTAAAGCTGAGTTCACACGGCTTGTGATATAAGCAACGCCTAGCCATTATGAATCATCCAGTCGAACAACTGCAAGTCCCGAACTTAATCTTTAGCGAATCACAAAGCATTGACTGACTTCAGACAAGTCATAAGCTATGGCGAACCGTAAAACCTTGCTTAACGATATTGACCCTTTTAGCTTGTCTTAGAAATCTGTTATAGCAGCAAAGTAAAGATCAAATTTCTTAAAAATCCCCTTTTTTACTTTTTAGATATTCTGTGGAATCCGTGTTCAAAGAGTTTTTAATTTTTTCGTCAACCTGTGGTATATTAAAATAGTTAAATGAATAATATTAATTAAATTATCAACAACAAGAAGTTACTGTCATTGTCTAACCACAGAGATTATCTGTGTTCTAAATATTTAATAAAGTTGCTACACATGTTACCTATAATCAATTACAGAAAAATAAAATTATTTTTTATTATGGTTTTTGTTATTTCTGACGTAATTGCAATAACCATGAACGATGACCATGTTATCTTTTTTAATCTCGCTAAATCTCTATTTAGTTACCTCGTGGTAGTTGAATCTTCTTATGTAGATTAGACAAGCATTATACCTCTAAAAAGAGAAAAATAAAGTATTTCAGAAATGCATTCAAAGCAGGGTAGTGCTACTTAAAACAGTTAATAGATTTTGAAATCTTAAATCTTTATACATTTTAATTAATTAAAGCTCTCTATTTTTAGCAAACTATTTCCAGAAACTATTACGCTCTCTAGTATGTGGTGTTCTTTTTCATTTCGTTTTACATCAGGTCCGTTTCAGCTAATAAGTATATTGCTGCGGTTCTCAACAGATCCGTCCAAATATAATAAGAATGAAGAACTTTACGTTTATGGCCAATTTTACTTAAATTACATTCTGGTCTAACTAAAACGTTTATTATAAAAAAATATAATTAAAAATATAAGAAACATTCACTAATTATAAAATTATTTGTGAGCTTAATTTAAGAATGCAATTAGTATAAGCAATAGCAAATGAGAAGTAAAGAAGTATAAGATAATTTAATTTGTTTGTACAAAGATAGAAAACATCCTGCGGTGATGAAAAAAATGAAAATAATAAATTTAAAACCGCTTGTTAATTGTCTTTGAATTTTAGCAAGCTTTTATAATAGTTTAATATAATAGAACGAAGACAATTCTATAAAAGAAAAATTGAAATTTATAAAATAAACAGGGTCAAACAAATACAAGTCAGTCAAGCTATTATTACATTTGAAATGAGAAATTAGAAGTAAATTTAGTTTATTCTTACTTTTCCAGCAATCTGTTAAAATCTAATTTGCAAAATTAGTGTTTACTTTTAACTGATCATTTATAATATGATAAATTGGAAAAGATGAAATAATTTATTTAAAACTAAATAGATTACATAACAACCGATCATTTTATTGCACAATTTTTGTTGTAATGGTATGATGTTTATTGACAATTATTTGTGTGTTGCGTAATACAATGTCTTGCTTAATGCTACATAAAGTGCAAAATGAGATAGTACATTTTGTACCTTGCCACCGTAAACATTAAACACAGAACAACTCACAAAGGTAGTTCATTAACTTATATTAGAAGGAACAAAAGTCTCTCTAGTAAAAAGAACGGCTATATAATATATATATATATATATATATATATATATATATATATATATAACATTATTAATTTTAAGTAAGAATATATATAACATTGTAAATAACATCAAAATAATAATATTAATAATGATAAAGTAGAATATTAAAATTTATTCATAGGAGTCTCCTGTTAAATTTCATTTCAGTTTTTTGTTGATAAAATTTCTTTTGAGTTTTTCATTTATTAATACGAGGAGTATATTTGATTTAAATTTAGTTTTAAAAAGTCATATTCTAAATTATGTTTAATAATGAGTCTTTCATGATTATTATCTATATAAGAAAAATATAACGAAACTACAATTTCAATACATTAAAACTAAAAACCTCACAGAAATTTATCGTAGCGAAAAAATTGGTTTGTTGTTAGTATGGTAATGTACATAATAAAACCTGCCAGTTCAGCTATGAGAAAACTTAATAAAAGTCTAGTTTGCGATTAAAGAAAAAAAATCTAATCATAAAACTTCGGAAAACTCTTAATACAACTAATTTATTTTTTTCTATTAGTTTTATAAACTCGGCTAGCCCTATTTTACTAGCGCAATTGATTACAGCTACCTCAAAAAGGAAGTCTAGGTTAATATAATAAATAAAGCTGTCAAGCAGTCTTAAACTTTGAGTAAGATTGCGTTGCATGTATAACATCGCCTACAGACTCTTTTGATAAGAACTAAAAAGAGTAATTTATAATATATGAAGAAAAATTGAATAGGGGTTTGTATATTGTTACCTTGTGTTACCAGAAGCATTTTTCTCATATTTTCTAAAAAACTTCATTAAAATCTACGTCAAATTCTATTTAATCCAAATATCTTCCTGAATTAAAAAATAAAACTTAGCAAACATTTAAAAATGCAATAAAAAGCAGTAATAATTTTTCCTAATGCTTCCGAATTAATTCTATTCGTTTTGTCTGAAGTACTATTAAGGTTTCATTTCTGGACCGAGGTAAAATTTATAACTTTAATTATCAAACTCACCAGTTTAGTGAAAACGTCTAAAAGGCATTATTATGATTATTTAAGGAGGTGAACACCTACAAGTTCTTCTTTCAAGTCATTTCTTAAAGGAAATAATTTTTTCTGAAATTATTACTTACTTTCATGTTCATAAGATTCTCAGAACAGCCTTGATTAAAAATGTCTTTAAAGCGGTACTCTTTGAACTTTTATCTTTTGTTGAAAATAAAAAGCAGTGAAGGTGAAATATTCAAGGAATGTGAATGCGGTTAAGAAGTAATATTTTTTTGAGCTAAAAGAACTTGACGACTTCAATGATAACCTAGTAAAGTGAAATTTATTATATTTGCAAATACAACAAAATGTTTCATAATCATATTAATATCCAACAATGTAATTTCATTTGGTTCTGGTCTCCATATTAATATAATTCGTCAATATGAATCTATTTCAACTAAACTGAAGATTTAATTATACACAAAGTAACGAATCTCAAATACAGCCTATTACATTTCAAAGGCGTAGTATACTATTACACTGTCTTTGTCGTTATCATTTTATTCGGAGATTTATAATTATGTATATTACAAAGACTACTATAATGTAATAAATAATAACAATACTGCTTTAAACAATCAAATTTAGTTAGTAAAGTAGTAATACAAAGAGTTAAACTAAAATTCTCCTAATTAGACATTAATTACAATTGGATTTAGCATTTTTATACAAATTCCATTGTTTCAAATTTTCTGCGTAACAAGCAAATGTCTGTTTTTAATAGAATTTTGGTAAAAAGTGGCCGCTTGAACTAGGTTGCCAGAAGGACAACAGCAATAAAACTTTGTTTAATATTAAATTCTAAAGCACAACGTGCCAATTTTTACACATTTTTGTTTCAAACAAAGAACATATCCTACCTATGTAACAAACGTTAATCTAATTCCGACATACGCCATATAACTATAAATAAATACAAGTATAATAGATTCTTAAATTTCAGTACCGCAATAAACTTTGGTATTCTTTACAATTTTATCTCCGTAATCTCCAAAAATATAGATAAGACAATGTGTATCTGAATTTCAGACCGATTGATTTACGATTCTCCTAATTATTTCGATTTTCTCAGATTTTCTCTACAATGGTTAAAACAAACGCTAAATTGATAAATAAATACATTGAATTGGTCAGAACAGCAAATGAAAATGAGTGTCAACCCCACTAAAATAGACTCGTCTAGCTCGTTTAATGGGAGTAATGCGCCTGAACAGCGCCTTCCAGAGAAAAATAAAAAAAGACACGTACATTCTAATTTTTAATAAATACTTAAATATCATGCAAAACCTCTATGGTATTTGATGGTAATCTAACTAACTAGATTCAAGCAGGCTTCCTATTTAAATTCTGAAAGTATTCGACACATTTCTGAGAACCTCCTGGAATCGATTTTTCAAAAAGTACCATTCAAATAAAATACTTTTGCCAATTTAAAGATTTAATCAATACTTTTAAAGTCCTTAATGTAAAAGTTCATAAGACGTCGGAATGTTCACCCACCAACATAGATGCATTTACACCCCGACATTCAGTATCACTCGGTCTATGTGACAATCTTTTCCATCATAACAAGACAATGCTTTCAGATTTTAATTTATGGAACGAAAGCTAAAGTCCATAACACAAAAAACTCTCCATTCTAGCTGGTAAAACATTGGGTCAATTTCCAAGACAGGCACAATTGAAATCAGTCTAGATCTGATCTGAAGTTTCAAAAGTTTGTTTCTAAATTGATCTTTTTAACATCAGAAGGGAATGGAAGGAAACTTGATAGTTATAGATCTAAACTAGACTACAGAACTGGTTTAAATATTTTTCAGATTTTTTTAGGGATTGGCTCATTGAGTTTATGATACTATCTTAAATTTCTAGACGTCTGGCTTGCGTACTACTACAATTTTTTGTACTGAGAATAGATACAATCAATATCATACTCCAAAACAAGAGATGACGTTGGAATACGTTACAGGTGTAACATAAAAGAAAATTGCAAAGAAGAAATATTATGAAAAAGTGTTTTGTGCATTAGTTTTCTTTATTTCCCAAAATTTTGATATTTTGTCTAGTGTTTTAGTTTAAATCTTAACAGTACTTAACAGACTTAGATGAAAGAGTTAAAGCCTGAGTACTTTTTGTTATTACTGACTGCTGACAATAAACAGCTTGAACGCCCAGACAATGAAAAAATGTCACTGGGATCAGTAAAGTGTCTTGCATTTGAACACAGCATGATGTTTGTATTAGCTTTCTCAACAGATTTTGAGCTTTTGGCGATCGAGTTCATCGTTGTTTAGATACTTCAAATCAATATCTGCATTCAGTCAGTTGGATACTTCAAAATACAGAGGCTTTACTGAATGAATATTTGCAAACCGATCAAGATTAGATTATATGAGGGTCCAAACAACTCTTTACAAAAAAGTATTCTTCTAATAACTTAATTTTGAATTTGGTCAGTGTTTTAGATTTGAATTCTGCAAAATTGCAGTGAATTGAACCGTAAAAAACATGATCCAGAATGTAGAACAGATACTTGATGTTAAGACGTGCATACATAAATACAACTGCAAGAAAACCCTGCAGGCTCCCATGTACACCAACTTAAATCTAAAATAAAACCAGCACTAACAAGGGTGATGCTGCATATTTTTGGATGTGGTACAAAGTATTTCAAAAAATTAAAGAAATTCGGCCGAAAACTTGAATCCGTGGAATGTTGGAAAGATCGAGGGTCAAATTAGTAGGACATCCACCGTACAGTCCAGATTTAGTAAAAAAGAAAATTTGTGGGCGTACATTTTCAACTCCAAAAGAGGCAGTAGCAGAATTTGTTAAAGAAGTGGAGGCAATTTCAAAAAATGTATTCCGTGAGGCTTTCTCTAAGTTGTTCTACTGCATGAAAAAAAGCACTGAGCATGAAGGAGAATACTTTGAAAAATTATACATAAATATTTGTTGTATCTACAGAAGTTTTCTTTTATCCAAAAATTCTTAGCGTTGCCCTAGCTCCAAGATGTTTGTTTACTTCTTTTTTAGAATCAAGCATCACTTAATAACTACTCAAAAAGGAAATTCGTAACTCAAGATAAGTTTCATGTACTAGAACTTAGTGCAATACCTGTTTAAAAACATAACTCATAATTTACATAGTTGCAAGATTTGAAATTACAAATTCACAATACTAAATTGTGGTCGTTATCAATAATACTCCTCCACCATTGAATCGCCCAGGCCACAAATACTAATAATAGATTTTTTTCTCAAGGATGGAAAATATCAAGGAAAAGTGAACCACAATGACCAGTTTGTTATAAAACTTAAAGTGTCAAAAGTTGAAGACAAAGGGGTAATAATAGCCTTTGCTTATTATAGGTTTTTACTATCAAATCATTTGCTCCTCTAATTATTTTAGAGCACAAGTGTAATAAAGTTTTTGTAGTAAAAGAGTACATGTTGTGTTTTTTATTTTAATTTATTGAAAAATTGCAATTTCTGCAAATCCCAAATGATGCGTGAACCAATTCTACACCCTGTATAATTGGAAATAAATTACACACAGGTATTGTATTTTTATAATTTACAAATATTCCATTAATCATTCTCGTAGTATTAATTTCCATTAAGTTTAAAACCGTTTACCCAATTACGCATATATTTTAGGTAATTTTCCAAGACATTTCCTGAATTACTTATACAGGAAGATCAAAAAAAGAATCTGTCGCGCTCATCTTTGTATTGTTTTGATGCATGTCTGTTCCTAATCGAAATTTATTTTGCAATGCGAATTTTTGAATAAGTCATATAAACAAATTTCGATTGGGAATAGACATGCATAAATAAATCCATAGGCAACCGCGATAGATGTTTTTGATCTCCCTGTATAATAATTGAGTTATTATGAAATACTCAATAGTGAGCCAATACAAACAAAAGAAAACCTGATATAATCTTAATGATCCTATAATTATCATTAAGCTGATTACCTAATGCAAACATAAGTACGTACAATATCATCTTTACCCTACCACCAATAATAAATAAAAATTCATTAAGAAAGAAACGACCCTTCCATTCGTATTCTCTCAATTGAAATGAAAATTCAACAACCGCATCAAACCAGATTTTATACATCTATACTTATCAGTTGATCAATTATGTTAATATTTAGTATTAATAAACGCGTTTTTACGTAAAGTGACTGATAGTCGTATGCTACATAGTTGCAGTCCCACTCACTGAAACAATGAAGCTCTCATGTGAACATATGTTCGATATTCCTTTCAAAAGCTAGCACAACCCTTCAAAGATAGATGTTTGATATTATTTCAACTTGAATCGACTACGATAACTACATTTAATATAGATACTTTGGTTATAAACGGAAATCGTTTGAAATAATTGTAGAATACACTTGTTTGCAATAAAAAAAAATGTACAGCTAAAACTTATCATCGATCTTCCTGCTCATCGGCACCAGATTTTATGTGATGGAGAAACTCGATTGAAACAAAATTTTATTATTTAAATGAGAAGCGAATTGCTAAACATGGAATACAAATTATACGTTTTTTCTTTTTTTGCAGAGTGTATATTATATTTTAATTACTCATATCAGTTACAACCTGGTATCTTTTACTGTAATAAATTACACAGTAAACAAAGAGAAACAAGGTAACTACGGTGTATTTTTCATATCTTCTAATTTCTTGTATTAAAATTGTATTTCTCGAGCAAAACAAAACTTATTAAAAGCACTCTTCCAATTCTCATTGTGTAAGCGTATGGCTTTAGCTACTGTAACAACTTTTAATAGCGCTCTAAAGGAAAAGAAAACTACTACCAGACGGATAATTATCGTTTTATATCAACAGAAGTTTTACAACTTCCAGGCACAAATTAACTATTATTGCTTTTATTACATAAAATCTAAATCGTTGAAAACTTTTGCTTTACAACCACCAAATTTTATTTCTCAGACTTAGCAACGGTTACATTGTCAATTAAGTTTCTTCAATTGATTAAATACTTCTATTTCGGCTTTACTGTGAAAAGCAATATACAGGGCGTTTCGGAAATGAGTACAGTAAATTCCTAATTAAAAACGCAGAAAAAAGTTTCTATAAGATTCAAAATGCACAGTTTGAAAGTTGTAAGGTGTTTATCAACTATAAAAATCTATAAAATATCAAAGCACGTTTTAAATAATGATTCATGAATCAACCATAATTTTTTGTAAAATGCGCTTTTGCTACAACTTTAATTTAATAAATATAACAATCGTTTTGTGATGATTTGAAATTATAAGCTTTCATTTGCAATGCCAGGTTTGAAACTTGTTCGCTTCTTTATTGGTTTTAGTTCTTTTTAATGCACTTATAAATCTATTACATCAAAAATGTCTGCAGCATGAGACTACTGAGATTTACGATTTTTAAACAAAACATTTAAGATTTTAAATCATGAAAAGTTTACAGTTAAGTTTAGAATTACTAAAGATAATAAGACGGTTGTATTTAAGTTTTCATAACTACTTTGAAAAAGTAAACTTAAAATTAAGAAACTATCTGTAAAACCCTGTAAAAAAACAAATCTAGACAAAACCGTTAACGATATTTAATACCGTTAATTAAAATGCATAAAGCATCTGTGTAGCGTAGCTTACTGTATACTTTTTTAATTAATTAAATACACAAAAAGGAAAAGGAAAAAATATTACTTCAACTTTTTTTTATAGCAGTGGATGTTCTACTTTTATATTATTTATAGTTAATTAACTCTAACTTAAGCCATCATATTAAAGAAATTACTCGACGAAGATGAAACACTAATGACATTATGTCGAGAAATAGGAAAATTTCAGAGTTAAAATCCCAGCTGGTGTCTTACGCAGAATATCTAACAGTGGGAATTAATGTACTAATTGTTGCATACTATTGTTAAACTTCATGCACTAAAAAAAAACACATTAATAAAAAAAGTGATCATATAGTCATAAATATGTATTAATCCTTATCTGAATTTTATGTCATGATAATAACCTTGAAAACTTATAACGTGATTATTTGAACTACATGCTGATCTTAATTAATTCATTATGCTAGAAAGAATTTTGGAAAACGCCATCTTTTGTATAAAAGAACTAAAAGTATTTGTACCTGTGTTATACCCATTTCAATATTCACAGTTTACATGTATTATATTAATAAAGAAATTTACGGAATTTACATGTTTTCTTAAACAAGTATGTATGCCTCTTCCTGTATCTACGAAACCCAACTAAAAAACTGAAATATGGTAGATTTTTCGTAGTAACAACCATGCCAGAGGGTCTCATGTTAATATCCCATATTTTTAAATATTGCAGAGACACGAAACTTTCCGTAAAAATGTAACACCCTGTATCTTGAAAACTAAGTTATAAAACTAAAAGACCCTGTAACGGGCCGGTGCTCAAAGGTATGCACAAGTCCCGTCCAGACCAATGGTAGATGTTAAATCCCGTAGCTCATGCCGCAGATGGGGTGGATTCTCAAATAAACTTGGCTAATCTCTCACAAAGAGAAGCTCATCGTTTTCCAAAACTCTTATTAAACTAATAGATGGTCGTAAAAGAGGGCGCCAGCAGTCGTAGATCGAAGGGTTCTGATGGTCGGTCACGCGACTACTCGTGAATCCGTCACCCTGTATATAGGCCTCTTACGAAACCTCACCCTGTGTGTAACTTACCTCGTGGAAGCTCTATTAAAACTCGCTCTGACGTTTCACCAATGAGACTCAATACACAAAATAAACACTGTATAAGCACTTGATTTGTCTTACTTAATTTTGCTAAGGAAGTCCTCTGAAGACTTCCTTCTTTTAAAACGATACAAGAGAGAAATGCCAATTCAATATTTACTTCTCTCTTGAGCAAAGATATCTAGTCTATAGTTGAAATTTGGAATATACACTACGTGCTTTTTGATAGCCAAAAGAACAAAATAATGAAATTAAGCTGCTTCGCCTGAACCAGAGATCCACTTACAAAAACAAAATACAAGAAGTCGACCTTACTTACATTTATTAAAACAATAATGATAATAAAATAAATGAGTCAAACACACACAAACAAAAATACAAAAACAATAACAAAATAACACTACAAAAGAATACCAATAAGAGGCATAAATTAATTTCTGTTTGGAGAACAGAGTCGATAAAATAATAAAAAAACAGAAACAAACTATAAGAAAAACAAATTATTACAATAAACAAAGCGAAATGATTCTGTTACGTTAAAATTTTAAAATAGAACACAAAAGATCAAAATTCAAATATTAATTAACCCGACTAAGGTAAACTTGACCATAAATTGTTAAATATTGACAACTGAACATTACATTTAAGAACAAAGAAATAATTGCCAAGTTAGTAATTTTGTTGCAACAAATTATCAAACACCAGCTATAATTACCTGGGAACGTTCCAGTTACAAATTAGTTAAAAAGTTACTTGTAAAAATTATGATTCAATAAAACAATACGAAACTGATCCTGTCTAAGCAAAGTTTTCGTATAAAATATTTCACAAAGTTCGACGTTCTCCTAGTCTTTAAACATTAAAATTCATATAATAAAACATAGCAGGTTTTCTTTCGACTTCCCCGAGACTGTGTGACTGCAGTATTGCAACTAATGATTCTGGGAATCTGATATTGGAAATCAACGAAAGACACGTCTACTGGAGTCTAGGTGTCGAGACCACAAAAATATTAATTCTTTAAAATAACATTATAACAAACATTCTTTTAATAAAACAATTTAAATATTGCGCGTCAAGAAAACAAATATCCGAACGAAATTGAAAAACAGGGGCGGATTTAGTGCGAATTTTAAAATAACATTACAACCCTGCATAATTATATTTAGTTTTTGTTGTTACCGATAAATGCCTAAGGGTAATTAACCTAATCCACATTTTGATCTTTACAATATTGTTAATCGAATTCTGCAATCGAGTCCGATATAATGAGAGCAATTCTAAACAGTTTAAGAACCTTTGTTATTTTCTGAGAAGTACACCATCAAAACAGCGTTCTGCAGATAAAAAACCGTATAAAACAGTTCTTCGATTTGCTGTTTCCTTCTGTCAAATGACAGATACTAACACGTCCTATACGCAATTCATGAAGATAAAATCTTGTTGTACCAAAATTAATAAAGATTTGGTCAGGTGGTATTTTGACGTTCTACCATCTCGGAAAAGGTTGGAGATACCTGAAAGCTAAAGTCAGAAATGAATTGAACTAATCACATAAAACTTGGGAATATATTTATCTGGTTTTTTTGTAAAAATGTCAGTTAGAACCTTGTTATTCCGGGCTCGCGCGCCAAGTCAGCAAATCAATGTTTTTTTTCTAGTATTTTCATTGTTGAAAATATCTGCGAATATTTTTGAAGAAGTATTGGATTTTATATTGTGTTACAAATTAAAAGCTTTCTTTTATCTTTTACGTGTTGTGATTGTATTGTTAACTCATTAAACTCTTTAATCTCATATATCATATATGAGAAGCTGAAAGACCCTTTAAAAACAATGCCAGTTTTCTAAACCAACACACTGAATGAGCACCTGGATCAAATTGACAGAATTGGCTCGTGGTATAACAGTAAAATGCGTTTATATATTTTACAACTTGACTATCAGAACTAACTTATTTTGAAATTTAGCAGATGATTTCTAAATGCCGCGAGAAATAATCAAAAGCGACAACCTGAATCATATTTTACACTAAAAACGGCAATAGAAATTCGTCAAAAAGCAAACTTTAGAAAATGTGGTTTCGTCAAACAAATTTAAAAAAACACAAAATACATCTAACTTTTAAAACTCAAAAAATCAGCAAGAAAAAATAAAAAGAATAAAAAAAGGGGTAGGTGTCGGAGGTTGGGGGTCGAGGATAAACTAAACAAAAAGTCTCTTTGTATTACCTGATAAAGGATAAAAAGTTCTGAAACTCTTTAATTTGAACCTTTTGTATATCTACTACCGTTTGGGAGTTACAAAGCTTAAAATAGAATTTGACGGATTCTCGATGTGGTTTTTACCCCCTCAACGTCGAACTCAGCCGATACAAATCGTACGTGTCTCATGGTTTGACCCGTAGTACATATATACCAAGTTTCAAAAAAAAAAACGGTGTTCACGATGTTTCTGGGTCGTATATGGTTGTGGAAGAATGACAGTTTGAGTATTGTAAATCGGGCTGTTTATCTATTAACTCGGCTTGTAAAATCTTATTGAAGCTTAATGTGCTTTAAGGTTATGATTTTATGACAGTTTAATCTCACGCTGTTGTCTTTTTTTTGTAACTCTGTAAATATAAGGAAAACTTGATTTTTTTTAACAAAACAAAACAAATCGGTATTAAACGTTTGTGCAAAATTTTTGATCGCGCAACAGCAGCAAATGCAGCCGCAGGTACGACAATTTTTTTTTAAAAATAGAAAAAACTTCCAACCTAACAAAATGAAAGCGTGGCTTGTTACGACCCAGAAACATCGTGAACGAAGTATACACTTCGTACATGTCCCTTGTCAGTCTTGGATAAAAAACAAATTTAAGAAAAAATAACATTTATCTACCATTGGCACCTATAGGAGCTTCAAAAACAATTCTTCTAGTTTTCAATTTATCCATATACACAACAGTTCTTAAACTTTGGGGAGAGTAGCTAGTAAAAGTTTAAATTACAAGAAAATTTTCTATACTAAGTATGAGTTATTAGATATATTCAAAACCATTCTGTAAGAGAATATAAAACAGATGTTATGGATTGTGTCAAAGTCTTGTTATACCCGAAAACTGGTCAATATGTAGCACGTCAATTCTCGATATACCCCATTCTGCGCCAAAAATGGTAAAAGTCTTCAGAAATCAGTTCTGAGAAGAAAGCTGCATTAAAAACCACGATGCTCATAATGTCTGGACAAGACCAAAACTACTATAAAATTATTTTAAATATTTAATATACTTTTCTGGTATATATTTTAGAATAAAATTTATTTTCAAGTACACTTTCAAAATTATATTCGCGGCAATAAGATTCACTTAAAGTTAAGTAACGACTAGAAAACTGGGCCTTAGTGGACTGAGGAACCATTACAAAAACCATTTTAAGTTACCATCAATGACCCTGCTTTTCTTCACACAAACCACTCTACAATAATATTAAACGATTGCAAATGTAGTTTGCAACTGTCAGCATATTCAGTTGTTTTTAGAACAGCCTACCAATAAAAAATTTAATTTTTTACTACAAAAAATCTACTATTGGAATTTTTAAATTTGAATATTTCTAATGACAATGTTCTTCAAGATTAAGAAGTAAAACTTCATCGAGACGTCTTTTGGTCTTTTGACTAGAAAAATTTAAAATTTCTTCGTTATGGTCATACTCAAAACATGACGTATCCTTTTATAATCACTCGGTATAACAAATGAAAGATCAAAACGGGCTTGCTGCAGGGACGAATTGGATCAGGATGCGATCTGCTGCAGCATTCCAGGCACGAGAGGGACTATGGGTCTTTCAGATTCCAAAAAATATTTGTTTTTTGTATATTATAGTATTGTTAGAGTTTCTAGGCGCTAAAATAAGCTTTAATGTCGTTAGCAAATGGCATTTTTACTTGTAGACTGAAAAATACAGAAACGCAATTAATCCAGTATATTCTAAAATAATAATTGTTCAAGATGGCTACCGGCTGTGGTCTAGTCTTGTACAATCAACAAGGTTTCGTCGGTTTAAATTGAACACGCACGGTTAGCACGCATGGTGGTTTAAATCGACGAAACCTTACCGACGTAAACTATTTGGCACAAGATCTAGCCAAGGCCAGAACTCATTTTGAAGAATTATTATATAAGGTTAATGTAATTAAAGATTTTGATAAGTAAAATTAAGTTGTTTTGTACGTTTCATTCTACAACTGAAAACTGTCCATATGTCCTTTATTATTAAAAATAGCCAAACTGGCCGCTTTTCACTTTTGACTTATAATGACCTAAACTATATATTGGTAAAATATATGTCATGGCATACTTTGGATTTTCGTCTTACAAGCTCGTGAAGAAGAGTAAATGAAGGAACTATAATCAGTCATCCCCTGCCAAGTCAACATGATTTAATCAATGAGGTTTTAACAGTAGTTACCTGTCTTTCGACTGCATTTTAGAAGTAGTAGTTTTTGCCTTTAGATGAGGTAGTAACCAGTGGATCATTTTGGGCATGAGAAATAAAGTACAGCAAAGTTTTTATTTTTTGAACCCGTACTTATCTTTGAGACAATACCATGAAAACTCTTATATGTTACGACTTACGACCGTATACAAAATGTGTCTATTTCTAAAATTTATTTTTCTTTATCCCGTAAGCAAAAGATTGAACAATTCTAAATGTTAAAGAAAGAAGGCGTCCTTTGAAGTTAGTTTGTTTAGAAGAACAGTACAAATTGTAGGTATTTCCTGCAATCAAACAGTCGTAAAACAACCGTTGGCATAGTTCAAGCATCCATTTAGTTTATTTCCGGTTTTTTGAAAATGATTGGATAGCATCCAAGTATTTTAACAAACATTCACTTTCAAACATGGTAAGGGTCCGTTTTGCCGAACGAACTATGAAACCGAGGTACTACTGAAAATCGCACAGAAAATAGTCGTATGATGAGTACTATGTAACACCAAACATAAATACGATTGTTACGTTTCTACCTAACACCCTGTAAGATGGTAAACACAACCAGTTTATGATGCAAACTTTTAACACCCTGTATAAAAACAAACGACAAAGTACTTTCAGTATTTCATGTTGCTATTAAGTTTGTTTTTAGCTTGTATTTCAAAAATGCGTCTAGATAATCAAATTTTATTTGAAAAACGGCCTCTGGCTTCTAAGACAGCTTACAGCTATCGAGTTATTTTTGAGTAGCAATCAGTTTAAATCACCCTGTACATTAGATTTATATTATAATAGTCCATAAAGTTTAGAAATGGTTTTTTTCATTCCTAAAAAAAGTTGATTCAAAATTCTAAAACGAGGCTAAGAGCATCTTCAGTTTAGAGAACAGTGAAGTTTTTAGAAATACACAGTGTTTGTACAGCAGAAAACTTTCATACAAGACTGGATAAAAATGTTTGATGAAACTTTAATAGCGATGATAAATAAGGATGGGAAAATTTCAGCTTAATTCAATTATGACATTGTTATACTTTACAGTAAACTAAGAATAGTCTACTTTACAGGTTAGAATACCTTTTTAAAATGCAATATGGCTGTGCTGAGTACTAAATGAATTTTAAACAAGATTAAGCTACAAATAAAAAACTTCACTTTATTGCTTTTATTGCGGTTACCCAAATCCTTCAAATAACTTATTTAAAAGATGTGACGTCAATGGACAATATTAACAATAACCTCAAAAAGCTTTATGTATTCGAATCGTACATTAAATATTAATTTCACTGGTTAAACCTATTTTCATAAATTTCATAATCGCATTAATATCAATTCAATTTAATATAAATCAAAACCCGTTAATATTATTGTTGTGGTTGTAATAGTACCCATAGTATATAGTATATAATGCAATAAAGCACTATTCAATCTCGGTATACAGATTTTCCACTGTAAATATTTACCATCATACTGTTAAAAAGCTCACAATACAGCCTGCTATTATATAACTTCGAATACATTTTAATCAAAATTTTTTTCATTTCTCATTCACGGTATAGAAATGAATGGAATATTAAGCGAGTAACAGTGATTAAAAATAGCTATGCAATAATGAAATTGTTACGAATTTCCTTTTTTAGTCTTTAAAATTCATTACTTTTTAAATTACATCGATAATGGTAAAATTTAATAATTTTTATTAAATGTCTTCTCCTTGAGTTTTTCGATTTCTGTTAAGAGTTCGAATATTCACCATGGAGAAGTTCAAAAATTTTCCTTTTTATGCTAAAACGACTTCAATTTTGAACCAACACTTTACTAGAATTACCAAGATAATTTTATAAAATGTCTAAAAAGGTTTGAGGAAGAAGTTCACTGCTTTCATGCGAGTTTAAATCGTTTAACCTTTTTTACCTCGAATGTGTTCAACAAGATAGAAATATTTAAGTAGGCGCAGAAGTGTATTTTTAACTAAAAAAGGATGTTATTTATGGTTTACTATTTTTTATCGGATTGATCTAGTTAATTTTATTTATAAATCTTCATAATACCTTGCTTGGAGGGTGTTCCAATTTCTAGCCATGTTCATATTTAGAATAATATACGATTAGAATAAATCCAGATTAATCTTTGGTGCTAATTAATATTTACATTGTGCATTTTAATATTACCTAAAATTTATTACCAGGTACGCCCTATCAAAACCACAAGCGCATTCAGGCATACCCTTTTTGAGGTTAAGGGTCTCAATTCTATTTCTGAAAATGGCGTCAAATTTAACACCCTATTCTAGTAGAGTACCTTTCCACCTCACTATGGCTGAATTCTTGAATGAAAACGCTCTTTGATATCAGAGAATTGTAAAATCTCTCATGAACGAGTAAATTAGCATGTGTGACGTCACGGATTAAAAAAGTATTTTTATCAATTTTTTAAGTTTGAATAGATGAATAAAATTTTCTATAATAATGCTCTTCAGCCGTTTAGTATAAAAACTTTATATAAAAATTTAAAGTTTGATGTAAATGTAAATTGTTTCAAAGGATCATACTGTGCAGAAAGTTTAACTTACAACTGACGTTTGCGCTTGAAGGTATGTTAAATAAGCGCGACAAGCTTTCACATCACCTGTTTAGATATATAACTAAGGTTACAGTTCCTTGAAAATATAATTTTAATGTAAACTTTGCGATTTAACGTTTTCTTTCAGTGAACTTAATTTATTAACTTACATGAAAATAAATTTACCTATAAAAAACTAAATAAAGTGCTACGAAAAGTGTCTTTGCAGTCACACAATATTTGATGGTTTCTTTCTGCTTGTCATATCAATATTTCATATTTGTCACAATATGAACAGTATGTACCCAAGTAGAAAAAGCTTGAGTGAGCAATATTTTTCATTAAATGAAATGTATACGCTTTGAAAACGTTGAATATCCGCACGTCTGCGTTTGAATATTATTTTATTTGTTGCCTGCTGTTATTTTGTGTTCTTGGATTATACAAATATAAGCCAGAAAGTTTATTCATACGCTTTCGTGATGTGGATCTTTAGGATTCAGAGAGCGACGTTTAAGTCATAATAT
This sequence comes from Ignelater luminosus, assembly GCA_011009095.1. Lineage (NCBI taxonomy): Eukaryota > Metazoa > Arthropoda > Insecta > Coleoptera > Elateridae > Ignelater > Ignelater luminosus. The sequence goes on from VTPC01001037.1 coordinate 17,035, forward strand.
TTTCTGTATTACCGTTGCGAGTGTCTATGAAACACAAAGTTTCATGTTTAAGTAAATGTATTTAAAGTGAATTTAGCACAAAATTTAATTTATAAAGTGCAGATGCTAAAAAGTTTATTAACTTATCTTATTGCCTTTACAGTCATAAATACGAGAACTACCTTGTAAGAGGGTGTGATTCTAAACAAAACAGCTCCCATGAACATGTCCTCTAAAGCCTTTAGGAATATTTTTTATTTTGTTTATAGATTCAATTATCGATACAAGAGGCAATTGCGTGTATCTGAATATTTTTAGTAGAAAAACACTTGACATGGTGGTTTTTTGAACTCTTAGAACGATTTGAATCGTGAAATCGAAGGTTTCAGCCGTTAGGATTCAAACTGAAATCTTAATACTGACTTCTGATTCTTGCAGTTTGTTTTTGCAACTAGTGCACAGTAACGTGCAGAGGAGGGTATTTCGCCATTATCCATTACAGCTCTTGAAACAGTGTAAATCGCACAGCACCTGTAACCATTCTTCACCAAGAGCTGATGCAATCAATTAACCCCAATGTAACTAAATTTGGTACGTCACTAGCCAAAATTTCTGCGGCTCAATTGTTTTCAAGAAAAACAAGAATGAACCACAAAGCACAAGGGCGTCCGTGTCCGCTGCTTCCACCAAAATGCACTTGGCTCCGGTATTTATCATGTCCTTGGCGTGCAAAATAATTCGTCATTTCTAGAATTAAATCATCAAATGAAGAGTCTGTGCTTTTATAGGAAGCAGATTTATTATTTTTGTTGGTGACAACCTTTGCAACTGAGTTTAGTAGAGATCTACTTTTTTTCCATATAAATTTTGCCGACCAAAGACAGTGAAGGCGGGCGTTACTTATTTTCATACCTGAAAAAGGGGATCTTTTCTGCGAGCTTTTCAACTCAGGTCACAAATGTTGATTTATCAGCCTTGACGGCAGATCTTTTTGTTTCTATTTTCCTTGTACAATCATGGAAAGGTTTTGATTTAAAGATGAGTTATTCTTACACAAATCTCATGAATGCTTCTCTTGCAGATTCTTGTGACATCACTATCCTCCTATCAAGTACTATAAGATCTGTGCTTTGCTCTTAAAACTGATTTTCAACCATGAGAAAACCATCTTCAAGGGCATGGCGGGCGCTTCAAACTAACTAACATGGAATTTGCTATGATGTTTGTTAACAGGCATACTGCTATAGTCTGTTTCAATATTATAGAATCCAGAGTAGGCCTTGACATGGTATTTTTGTAACGGCGTGGTTCGACGTTTCACGAAAAGTTGTTAAATTAGTTTTAAAGGTCTGTCATTTGTGTAATGACAGAATTATAGAATGCTATAAATATAATCTGTTAAAAGATGTAGTTATTTCTACTTTGAGGCTGTAACTTGAATTTACTTGTTGTATGCTGCTAAAACGATGTAAAACTAAAGCCTACTTTGAATTATATAATACTGAAATAAATTATAGGCAGTTGGGAATCAATTCAAAGTCTGCACCTGCCCTACCCTACAATGAGAGTGTAAACAAATAGGAGAAAGTGAACTTCGTAAGATACGTTAATTTGTTACGTTTACGGTATTGTCGACTTGAAAGTAGTAATAAATCGACAACATAGCAATTAAAATTGGCTGAAATATGCGAAACTCAAAAAAATCTGCCGCCACTTTGAAACGGTCGTCATCTTGAATCCTAAGGGCCAAAATCTTTGGCTCCAAAACTTAAATTGTTTTAAAGGTCTAAGAAACCACTATGCCAAGGGATTTACTTCGTGCTAGGTTTTCTCAGAATATTATCTTCTTCCTTACTACCACTTTCTCAATATTCTTGAAAAGCTTCTTTCTGTCTTTCGATGAAGAAAAAACTTTAGAGTAGATAGAAATAAAATAGGAAAATTAAGTGTTCTGTTCATGTTTAGTTCATTTCGTCCAGATTTAATAGATTAGTTCTCACCTGAACACCTGCTGTTCTTTTGATTAATCTACTGATCCTTATGTCAAACTTAAAAAAAAAAAAACTCAATCAAGGACTACGTTGCAGTAAATCTTGCAGCCGTTATTTCAAGTTTCTGGCAAAACTGTCTCTATTCACCTCATTGTTTGCAGAGGAGCTGTAATTTAAAGGAAATCTTCATATTCAGAAATTAAAAGAAATCAAATTTAAGAAATATTTGAAAAGTAATAATAATAATAATGACAAAGAAATAAAATACAAGCATAGTGCAATCTGGTAGACTTCATCAAACTGATTCTAGTGTGTTACGGTATAGAGATTGAAAACCTCAAATTAATGTGATGCTTTTCCATATCTATTTTTATTGCTGGAAAAGTAGTATAGCAACGGCTAGCACAGTGGTAAAGACCGCAGGTCCATAAATGATGATATTATAAATTAAAAGACGTCAGGAAGTTTCTGGTTGCTACCCATAAAATAATATAAGAACAAAATCTCTCAAGAAGTAAAATTTTAAATTCTTCTGATAGTAAACTGCACTTAAATAATCTGACTGAGTACTTATGAACTGTAGCACAATTGTAATTGCTGCATAGGTTTATTCTATGTCAAATGTAGAAAGCTGGCATAGGGCCCATTCTTAAGCTTTTTATAATTAATAATATTTGCAAAACTAATGAAATTTGGCTTTTTGCAATGCTTTATGGAAATCTTGCAGCTATTAATCTCTGGATCTCAAGAGGAGCGGGGTGAGTAAGGCCCTTAGCTGTAAACGAAAAGGGGGTTGAGAAGGATGTTCACCAACTCAGGAGTCAAGAAGAAGCTGCTGCGGTTTTTGGTGGGTTTTCTATGCGAAAATAAAATTTTGAGGATTTTGACAACGAGCTTTTTGTTTTGTTCTACCGCCCTGCCACGTACCGACCTTCAGGAATCTCCGCTTGGTAACACACTTTCTCCAAGGAGTGGCAATAAGCGATTTTTAATGGAAAAAGGATTATAATAACTGAAGCTATCGATTTGGTGTTTTCTTACAGACTCGACAAGAATAAAGCAGAATCGACAGGATTGTCATGTGTGGATGCGGAAGTTGTTTAGTGCACAAAGGGCGGCATGGTATTTGGCTAATAAAGTAATGACATTTGATTGATTCATAAAATAAAAAATTTAGCGTTCAAAGGGGCGGTTTTTAAAATTTGCGCAGAAGTGCCTCATATGCACCCGACGGTCCTGTAAATCAATATATTCGTGCCAAGAGGTTAACTAAACTTAAGGGATTTATTTAGAATTTTTAAACTTCTTTGATAACAACTCTCAAAATTTATATAATGGCAATCTGTAAGATGGTTCTTGATTCTGCTCAAAAATGGTGGTTGCAAACATGCTTCTCAGACTGAGTAATCAACCTCCAAAAAATCGATTGCTTAGTAATTTATCAATCTTTAAAAATGTTTGCATGTCTACAGTGGCAGATTCAGACTTTTTTTATTATTATTCTGTTTCTCAATCATCCTGTATAACGAAAGGGCATAGCTGTAATTAAATTATTTAAACGCAAAGAAAAAAAAGAGGTAAAATTAATTTTTATCAAGTTAAATAAAGTGTTCTTTCATTATTCTGTTCAGAAAAGTTTGATAAATTTTAAAAAGACTTGAAGAAATTTGAATAGCTAAATAGTTGAATAACGCCATAAAGAGTAACTTCAGCAACCTATAATGCATATTGTTATAATCAACATTCAATTAGTAATCGTTTGATGTTTACGTGAGTTTGCTAATGCAGGTTATGTGAGGCTTAAGTTACCAACACTACAAACATACACATAATGCATTCTCGTTACAGAGTTTCAACTTTGCTAGTAGTTCCATTTAACAAATAAAAGGCGGTATCATTTCACCAAATGTTTTAAAACATGTTTTAACTTTGATTTTTGTAAGCTAGAGGTTGAATTAAATGAAACGAGACATCCTGTATAAAAGTAGTAACAAAGAAATCGATATAAAAAAGTGATTAGCTTCTTGAAGAATAAAAATTTTATTTATATTTTTTCCTTACTTCATTTATCATTTATAATCTTTAGAGTAACCAACTTTCTTTTATTAAGAAGTTTTCAGAGTGGAAAATAGTTACTTAAAGCAGGGATTAAAGTGGATCAACTTTAAAAGTCGACTTTGGTGTTAACTGAATATAACTTTTAAAAGGTGTATTTAAAAACATAAAATAACACAGGCGATTTTCTGTAAAAATACAAGTTAAAGGGTAAATTCTAGCGTCTGAGGCTACAAGAATACAAAGCATAAAGATGAAAGACTGTTTGCACTTAAGGTTCCAATGGGTCAGTGCGTGGGTTGACTGAACTGGTCACAGTATTATTTGTGCTTGCGTAAAAGTAAACCTTCATTTATATAAGATGTTGAACGTAGGATTTTTTAATTTTCTCTAGGTAAATAAGTCTAATGAAGGTCATTTACCTGTAGGTGTTTGTTTAATTTGGAAAATCGGCTTATTTCCAGGTTTCTTGTTTTAATAATAATAATAATAATAAATGTTCAAGTTATATCTGGAAAAATGAGAAAAATATTTTTTAGATTATTTCATTCTCATTTTGAAGGAAATTAGTTGTATCAAATACTTTTGAAAAAGTGAAAGAATAATACTTACAAAGGATAAAAGATCTGATATTTAAACTGTAGAATAGATATCTTCAAATAAGCAATTAAAATTATCAAGATTTTATTAGCGAATCCGACTATATAATATACACTTTAATATATTTTTAGTAACGGCAATGACAATTTTAATCGGATTTTCTGCCTGTCGTATTACATGAGTGACTTTCAATTCTTTTTTCAAATCTAATTTTGCTTGATATTTTGTAAATCTCCAACGCTTCAAATTTGCTTTAGAATGAATGTATTTAATATAAAAATGAAATTATGCGTAGGCACAAAAATCGGCATTGAATACACCTAAGGTCAACATTA
>VTPC01001037.1:31994-91996 GCA_011009095.1 Ignelater luminosus
AAAAAACGTTGGCACAAGTGTATAATATCTGATGGGGATTACTTTGAAGGGGACAAAATAGATATTCATGAATTGTGAAAATGCACAAAAAGGGTGCCGAGAACCTAAAAACAAAATTAACATAGACTAGGAGCCTTTTTTAGTAAAAACGACAATAAGGTAAGATGTAACAACACTCAAAAAGTAAAAAAAAAATGCAGAAGCTTTAAAGATAAGAAAATAAAAAAGAAACTTGAGAAGGTAACAAAAAATGAGGATATCTAAAAGTAATTTCATGAGGAACAAAGATATTTCAAGTGATGTCAAAAAAGAAGAATAAAAAATGGTTTGATGAAGAATGTGAACTGGTAATTATAGGAAAAGTGAAAAGAAAATGGTGGGTTCTACACATTACTAATTAATTTTAAACAGCCATATTATGACAAAATTCAAAGAGTGTATGTAGAAACAACATTAGAGGAACTGAATTTTAAAGAAGAAACAATAGGTTTAGTAAAAATGACATTAAAAGATACGATATCTTAGGTAAGAAGTCATAGAAAAATTCTAAGAAGCTTCAGAACAAATCTTGACTTGAAACAAGTCACCACAAATCTCTACGAATTATGTTTAATTTCTTAAGGCACTCTTAGCAATGTCTCGAATATGCCGATAATGTAATATTGATAGTAGAAACCAAAGAAGAAAAGAAGAATAACACAGGTTCTAGTAGTGGAAAGTAATAACGAAAACGAAGAATGCAGATTCAAGCAGACAAATAGCGTAGAGTTAAAGTCAACATCAAAGTAAATACATCAAAAGAAATAGAAAACCCACAGAGACCAAAACGCTATTAGACTTTTAGATTTACTATTTAATGAGGAATAACATACTTTGACGTTTATCCACTATTTGCAGGACACCCTGTAGGATACTAACACAGAAGATTGTAGATTCTAATTTCAATATTTCCGGACTATCTGTGCACCTGCAAGTTACAAATGTGTTTTTACTGAATCAGCAGGCAGATGATCTTGCTGACTAAGTTGAATTAAATTTCTCTGAAATAGCAGAAGGTGTTATAATATGCAGATGTAAATCCTGTTGACTAAGCTGAAATAGCATGTACATAGGTGTTTCTTTGAATTTACCGACTGAATTCATAGCTGCAACTGTACCCTAGAATTTCATAGAAATAGCTTTAGCGTGACTTGTACATATCATCAAATAGTAAACCAATAGAAAGCAAACGTGAAGCGTTAGTAGTTGATAAAATGATAAGTTATCTTATTTGCAAAAAACTAGTTTTGAAAACTTCAAACCTGAGACCTACTTAGTGTGTATTTATCATTTAATATTTGTTGCCAATCACTGAGTCAGATTTCAATTAAAAGATTGAATGATTTAGTTACCGACGCAAGAAGTTGATAAAAAAAAACATTTTTTGAACGCTCTTGTAGTAGGGGAGAATGCGAAAATACTAATAGATGATTTTTGTAAAAAGGTCTCTAGATCTTTTTTTTTTGACAATATAAAATTGGACTGAATTGGACTATTATGGTAAGTTATTAAGAGTTAAAAAGAGAAAAGCATATTTTTGAAAACTTTTATTGGTGAAAACCTCAAAAGTAGACCATATCAATCTTATATATCGTCTTTTTCTGTTTTACTAGCAATAGCTTCTCTGGTCTGGCTTATTGTTCCTTGTTATTTTCTTCTTTCTACAGAAGCCTTCTTTTTAATGCTTCAAGATACAGGAGTAGTAGTAACCTCAATGCCAAATGATGTACTACTTGCTGAATGGTCGTTGGCGTTACTAGGTAACAATTATTTGCCTATATCTGCAGAAATAGTTGCAGTTTCAGTTTTTGGCAGGCAACAATCTGTAACTGCAGATGATAAAACGTTCTCTTCTGAAAAAATGTTCCTGTCAAATAAAACAATCCCACTGCATTTGAAACCTGATGTTAATGTTAACTGGATTTGTTGTTTGATTGCATGCTAGAAGACCTACTAGGAGAAGATCTTAAACACTTGAAGTCTGTCCTGAATCTGCTTGATTGAAAAAAAAAAGTTAAATCAACTGAATAGTGTAGTCTACTAAGTGTAGTTTATTAGAGGTGTGGGCTGAAAGTGTTACTATTACAATTCCATCTGCTCTATAGAAATTGCTTGGAGAAATGTGTGATAAGAACTCCATTTTTTCTGGAAAAACCTTTATCTAAATTAAAAGTTTGCTCTGGAGTAAAGTCAAAGTCAATCTTTAGTAACCGTTTTATCTTGTAGCCAACGCTCTGTCAGCTTTAAGAAGCTTTCATGGCAAACTCGTGTGTTAATCGTCTGACTAATTTAGGTGTCAGTTCGTTGAACAGAGCCAAACATATGCTTTATGGGTAGATTCCATTTCAGAAGAAAATATTAAGTCTCATGAAATTTAAGACTAAAGCTTAAAATATCCAAGTCAACGATACGGGCTTTTCTAATTATATACTGTCGTGGTCCTGGACTTACCTTGAGCCACGAATTGTCTTTGTTTAGTTATGACAGAGTTACCTAGTAACTTTCCTGATAATAATAACAAGAATGTACAAAATACAGCACTTCATGTCTGCATTTCCCGAAAGGAAATATAAGACTACCTGTGAAATAAAGCACAGATTCGAAAAATGATAGAAATATGTGTTATTATTATTATTATTATTACTATTGCAACAGCAAAGTTCTTTAAAAAAATACTGTACTAAATGTCAAGAAACGGATTTATTGTATGTAACTAAGAATTCTAACAAACTAGCGGTGTATCTGATAAGAAAAAAAAGCTTAATATAAAATATTGTGTCATTAAATGAAACAAAAGGCATTTAAATTAGATTTGACAACGATTTAACTATGCCCAATATTCCAAAGCTGGAATCCCTTTAATCTCTTTTATAACTTAGGAACATTCTTTTAAATAAAGCTTTTACGAAGATTTGTTACGTCGAGACCGAAATGTGGGGATTCAGGACATGGAAATTAGAAATGTCGAGATTTAGTAAATCAGGTGTATACCCTGATAAGACCCCATGTTGGACGTGATGGTGGTCCCATATTAAATGTACCTAGAGCTGTTTCAGAATTTCTAGGATGCATAATTTAATAGTTGTTGAAGCGACATTCTGCGTAGTAATTTAACGCAATTCAACTAAAATTATAAAACTAATACATGTTTTTGAATAACAAAACAAATCTATGAATTTGTAATAATCGTAGGTGTTTTTCATTTGTACATCAATTAATAATGGAAAGTTTAATTTGTTAAGTTGTTTCTGAGAGGTTTTGAGTTTTTTTATTTACACAATATACCTTGTATTGTTGTGCTGTAGAACATAACATAATGACAAATGCAAAAAAGAGATTTTCCACAGCGCAAGTGAAAAGCAAGCACACGCAGTATAATATCACGCAAACTACTTCTAAATGAAAGCTCTTCTTGTTGCTACACCATTTTAAGTAGATTTAGTGAGTAATCCCATTTAGACCCTAACATGAAACTCGTATATGTAATATACATAGAAGGTAAATACATCCTGTACATATCTATGGGTTTGAAATCTTTTTCAAATACTCGTTTTTAAATCAATTTTGATAAATTAAAAAATATAGTAGAGCACCTATAAAAATGGAATAATTGAAACAAAAATTAGCTTTAATTAATTTAATTAATTTAATTTTATAGAAGTTGGAGTCCTGCTTAAAAAATCAATAATAAAATGGCTTAATAATTAATTTTTAAATAAGTTAAATTATATCACTGAACGGATGTGAAAAACAATAAATTCATTAACATTTTTCAATATTTTATTTTAGATGAAATCGTTGGAATATTCTACTCTGCATTTAATTTTGCTAATGTTTTTATTAAAACGCAAAAACCAGATTTACAATCCATTTGAATTTATTTAAGAGGGTTTTTGCTTCAGTTTTTGCATCTTAAAGTTTACTCGAGTAATTCTGTAAGAAAAATTATTTCATGACAAATCCGTATTATCTAAACACTTTCAGATGTTTGCCTCTTTATTCTTTCCCAGGAAAGTAGTTTTTGCTTTTAAATGTAGTTTTTTTGGCCTTATGTGGTTTTTTATTTCGATTTTAAAGGTTATTTAAAAAATCGTTTAAAAGCTGTTAACTAGAATCTAAGCTGCTTTATAATTTTAGACATAAAATTGCAAACTATATAAAGCTGTGCGTGGTCTGTTGGTCAACGCATGTAGTTTATTGCATCACAATGCTTTATTTGCTATTTTCTGATGCTATTCCTATCTATCTCATGAGAAAAACAAAAGCGAATCATTAAAATCTTCCAAGAAAAACCGAACTTTCTGTATACGTAAGTGTCTGGTTAATTTTGATATTATTTTTCAATAAATTATACAATACACATCAACACAGTTTTTTTGGTTTTGCTTTAACATAAGAACTGGAAACCTCATTGTGATGTTTTTCTAACAATGAAGCTTGTGCCGTTTTAGCTTCAAAACAATTGACAAGTGATTTGTCATTCTAAAGTTAAATAAAATAAATGGTCCAAGTCAATGGCTACGTGGCCAATATTCTAGAGATGTTGCAAGCGACAATTCACAGACACGTTTACAATGGCTTAATGAGATGGGATCCATAGCGGAAGATCTGATTCAGGCCGATCAAGAAACACATCGGCCTAGGATGACAGTTGTTAACGCTGTGTTTCGTAATAGGGCTACGACGGCAACTAAGGCCAGAAATCAACTCGAAAAGGTTCGAGCAAAAAAAAGTCAACTGTAGCTGTACTGATGGCTGCAAGATCTCCGAATGACTCAATACCAGCAATGGGTAAGATACAATAATATTTTATCTAGATACAGATATAGATAAACAAATGCTTATCGTATTTAGTAGCAGACACAAGATACATTTTCAATCATTTTGTATCTAGATAATACCCATCACTGCTCAAGATCTTTCTGACAACACAGGTACCTGAATTGGCTGTCAAAAAATACGAAAAAGAAAATACGAAAGGCAAACTCTGTGCACCTCCTGTTTTCTCAACTGCAGCCATCAAATCTATTTTCGGAACATACCTTAGTGTTACCGCGTAATTTAGGCCTCTGTCTACAAGTTCCTTCTAGTTCCTTGCTAGATATATTGATGACCGTGTTTTTCCTGTGAACCTTAACTGGCGTGTTTTTGTTGTTCTCTTCCATTAGTCTTTCCAGTTTTCGTTGAAAAAACATCATGAAAAGTATATTGAAAATGCAAAATAATAAACTAAACCGCTCTTCTGAGGGCGAATGCCTGAAGACGGAAGCAGAGCCAGCTTCCCAAACGTGGCAACAAAATATCGCAACAGAGTGTGGCAATAGCCGAATTAACACCTCAAATGAGAATCTATGCTCATCAACATTCAGGCAACAAGTCATCTCATATTTTAATGTTTTATTTGTAAATGTCTATTTATTTAATATTTGAGAGCATCTTTTTAATGCTGAATTTTCATTAAGTGCACCTATTTATAATTCTAAATTGACATTAAATATTTTCTTCAGTAAATTTTACTAGGAGATTTAATTAAAACTCCTGGCGGTCCCAACTTTCTAATTAACTTCAATTTTAGTAATATCTCATCTAGCGATATTCTTTCTATTTAGTTGGTTACTTTTAAAGATACCAGGCATAACTTAATCCTTCCAAAAATAGTATCCCATATAGCATATGGATGTCTACTGGATGTTCATTAGACTTCCAGATTCCGGCAACAGAGTCCTTTGGAAGTCCAAGACGTTCATGAGACGTACATTTGTCACAACTTTGGACATTTAACCAATGTCTGTTACTGGACGTAATTTGTATATTGCCATCCGAAGAATGTCCAATTTACGTCCATGGACGTTAGAACAGATTTTGATATTGAACGTCCCGTACTGTATGGGATTTAAGTCGAAAGTTACCTGTTTGGTTGAATATTCTTGACCTAGTTTTGAAGGTTTGAGTGATTATGAATTTTTTGTTTGGAGGCTAAATTAATTACTTTGTAGTTGGAATTGTAAACTGGGGTTGTTGAAATCTCCAAATACTAGTTAAACACCCTGTCTGAACTCAATTAGGCGTCTATGACTGCCATGTTGGTCTTGCTCAACTGCTTATCATACGAGGCATTTATCATTAATTTGTAGATAAGGCAGTTTTTCATAACAAAATGGCAAGGTTTTTGTGGTATAGTTAATATTAGTCATACATTTCCTATTTGAACGGAAATAAGCTTCAGATATAGTGTGAGCAATCATCACCAGACTAAATTTCCTGGTTGCATCTTCAAACCAATTTTATTCGTAACACCATATCTAGAATGGTGCGAAGATACCTTTGTCATTCGTCGCTTTTGGAATTTCTTAACTTTTGTTCAGTATTTTTGCTGATACATAAAAATTTTCCTTTTTAAAAATATTTACATTTATTTACACAATTACAAAAAAATAGAGTGAGTGAACTTGCTCGTCCAGTGTCTTTTAACTAACTATATCTACTTAGAACTGTCTAAAAACAACTAATTAATTAATTAAAGCTAACAACTTGCTTTTCTGTCCGCCGTGCATGCCCATTTCTTGTTCCTTACAAACATGTTGAACCAATTCCTACAATCTTAACAACTTAACATTGCTACCGGAAGTCCTTAAAACCCTATGAGAATGTCCACCAAATGCACCCGGCATCACGCTGACAGCAACACCCTTTAAAGAGGTATCAAACAGGGCGACAAACTTAGACCCCTATTGTTGTCAAATGCGCTAAATTTTGCACCCACACAATATAATTGTTTTACAACGGATCACACAAAACACAAACGCACGCTAACGTGTACACAAATCCTAACAGTCGCTTTGAGCAGAAGTCTTCCAGAAAAATTCAGAATTGTTCCTAATTGTTTTGATACAACTGCAATTTTACCTAATTAATTGGAAGAACGCGCGGAATTGCAAACAGAATTTAATAAGACACCTAAAACTTATAAAAAATATACTAGAGATCTCTCTATTAAGCTAAAAGAACCAATTATTTTTTCCATTAACCTTTTTAAGAATGACAGTGGCCTAAAATTGGGCTTTGCATATGGATCTTGATAGATCACTAAACAGCAGGCAGCCAAGCGAAAAGGTCGCAGACTTTCTCTTTGGTAATTTTTGGGGAAAAAAGTTATACCGTTAGGACGTGTCATGAAACTAGTTTCTAGTTTAGATATCGATAGACGAAATCAGTATTTCAATGGTTGTATTGTATTCGTAAATTCACGACATGGCAAATAAACTAACTCCAACAATCTCAATCGTAACTCAATGTTTTTTTTATGTTTACCCAGATATAAGAATATTAACAAATGAGTTGGCAATCAATAAAAACAAATTCTGAAATTATTAAAAATACTTCATGCTGAGGCGTAGGCTAAACTCAAGCTGAGCTTCATTAAAAAGGAAAATAAGAAAACGTCGGTGAACTAATCTTCTAATCAACTATTTTAAGGTTATATAAAACATGAAATTAGATAAAATAATTTTGTTAACAAATTTTTTACAGATTTCACTTGTAGCTTTTGTCTGATAAATTCTATGCTAATTTAACAACTAAAACCACCACATACAACAATTTTATTTTATTATATCAAATAAATTTTACGGTTGTACTAACAATGTATCACCGCTATCTTGCCTTTCACGATTCGTTTTTCAATTCTCTTTGAAAAACGAACCGACTTATTAATAATTGAGGGAAAAAAAGTATCTGACACAAAAATCCTTCTGCTCAGTCAGACTTTCCCGAATTGTATATTTATTTTGTTGGATTTGAATTTAAAGGGTAGAGATGCACAGCGTAGATGTAAAATATATCCTAGCTTGGTTTTTAGTGATATCGGCTTCAATTAAAGTGGAAATAGCATAAATGGAAAACGATAAGTAATATAAAACAAACACTGGCATATTTACTGAAGTATCTTACTACACTAGAAAGTAAATCAAACTTTGTTTAAACTTATGAAATCTTGAATTTAATGAAGGTAGAAATAAATTATTCATTTTACTTTAATTTTTTGTTTCAAATTTCTTTCTTCTGCAGACTAATAAATAATTTTTCTTTTCGATTACTTCCGCCTTCTTTGTCTGATTTTAAGATCATCTTTTGCATATTTAATAAATACTAAGAGATTAAATATCCTTCTAACTGAACAGGAGAAGATAAAATTTGCAATTTTAATAACACCCTTTTCATGAAAAGAAAACCGCTTTGATAGATTTTTTGTTTGGAAAGAAAAATCTATTTACATTTTACAATTTTCATGGTTTACCCACATACATGTTACATTTGGAGATTCATCCGAATGAATACAGATAACTAAAAAAGGGGAATTAAATTTTCGGGTTTATCGTTTCCGTCAGTCAATAATCCATAAAATGCTCATTAGGCCGATCAGAAGAAGTGGAAAAATAAATGTTGAAGCTTTTGTGAAACGATTTAGAAAGATCAGAGGGGATATGAACAATGCTGCCTTTTATATTTGACGAACAGGAGTGATTTAAATCTTCTGTCAATAAAAAGTGAGAGTTTTATTGAATTTGCCGTGAGGACTGTGCTATTTTTAGGTGATTAATTGATAAAAATGTAAGAATTTTTTTCTATTCGTTCGATTTTTTTAAGCGGATATTAATACCCTTGTGAGCAAAATTAAAATTACAGTTTAAGATAATTTAAATTTCAGATTTAAGTATAGGTGGGAGTATTTCAAATTAACCATATTTAATTAAAAATTGCGTCTCATAATGAATCATTAATTATTATAAATGGGTTCCTTAGAGGTGTATGTAATTGAAAGATACTTTTACGGTAATTTCTATAAAGAAATTAAAATTTGTAGTTTAGAGGTAATTAAAAAATACAGTCGGGTCAAGATTCATTTAAAAAGTCCCTTTGATGATATCTTCCTTCTAACTAATATTTTCTCTTTCAAGAATTTGGAAGATGCTTTTACGGCTTTATCAAAGACATTCCCGTTGAACGTTATCTTTTAGGACTTACTACTGTGCTTACTACTAAAATACTCAAATAAAACGCATATGAAAGTTATAAAAAAATTTGAAATCTAAATATTTGTTAGTGTTAGATCTTTAAATTTGTTAAGAAGTCACGTTTGTACAGTCTATAAAACATAAGCGCGTGGGTGAGCATTTTTTTGCTAGCAATTCTCAAAAGATATTTAGATCAGGATGTGATGTGGTAAAGTAGGGTTTAGTTTGCGCTTGGTTTATTTTACGATGACTGGTGTGCATCACAAGTGTTCTCTGGCAGGATTCTGGTGTACGTACAAAAAAGGTCTATTTTGGTAGTAAGGAAAAAGTTAAAAAGTTTTCTAAAGAAATGGAAATATATTTCCTAGTTCTCCCACAGGATTATGATTTAGAACTGATAATTACATAAATAGAATCAGTACTGTTTGTTTTCTTTTTCTTTTAAATGCGTGTTACAAGTTACGTGTTACAATGCACCAGAATAACCAAACCAAATCACCTATGTTGACAAGACTTGATTTATCTCTTATTAGTAGCATTAATAAAAAAGAATTTTTCAAATACTTTTAATTTAGTGGAAAATGTTTCGTAATTAATTTACATTATAATTAACAGAGTTTACTATTTAAACCTTTAAATTCATTTCAACACCTACGATGAATTCACTAATCAATTGTTTAGTTTACAAAATTTAAATTAAACTGATGCTCTAACAAAATTAAACAGTGGAATATTGTTCAATTTAATATCAGGGGTTAACAGGGTGATAATATCAATATTAAGTTTATGAAACACTACTTTAACTTGTACGATGTTTAACATCAAATAAAAGCTTGTTTAATTACTTAGTTTCTATTACCTTGGTATGTAAAATTTTTCTTCATGTCAGTAACGGTTAGTGTAAGCAAAGCAAAAGGGGTTGCATTCCCTTTAGAAATAAAATGATAACTATGCTGTGGCAAAACGTTTAATTTACAAAATTCATAAAAAAAATTTGCAATGAATTATTAAAGACTGGTGTGACAACTTTGCAGACTTCTACTTATAAAATATCTTTATACACAGTGTTAACAAAATTGTACTAAAAACCAAACAGATTTTGAAGGTTTTATTGATAAATTTGCGGAATGTAGTTTCATTTCTAACAGTCATTAAAGATTGCCGATCATGTGATCGACAGTAGAGAATAGAAATATCTTACTCAAAACTTTCAACTGACTCTTCACCTTTTTCTAGTTTTTCTAGTTCTATAGTTGAATTTGTAGTAAAAAAAAGCTTAGATTTATGTTTAAAGAAATTACGCGAAATATGTACAGATTCTAGAGATGTTTAAAATGTGCAACAATATACGTGTGTTTTATGTGCTGCATACTTAGCTGGACCTTTTACATATGTAAAATTAGTGCAACAATTTTTTTCTTATTAATTAAAGTGAATTCTAAACAATTTACTACTTTGCCACAAGAGTTGCAGAAAACACTATCACCATCTAAAGAAAGTCTCGAGTACAACCGAATATTCACGGAAATATCTTAAAAGAAATTATTTTGCAAATAAATATGCAATGAATGGCTTCAGAATGCAATTAAACCAAAACCGTTTTTCCGCCTCCTTCCCTTCATCACTAAAAATAAGATAGTGGGATAACTAGAAACAGACAACTTCAAAAATAAGCGGTTATAAGTTCCTTCTTAAACAAAATTATGGAATTAGGGCGATAAATAAAATTACCTACTTGTTTTTAAGAAAAAGTATTTTTAACAATTTCTATCCAGAAAACTGGAACAATTTAGTTAATTCGCAGTCCTTAAGTTGAGAAATGTAGAGGTACGAAAAGAATTTTAAGTTAGTTCTACTCAGTATCTTAATAAATTCTCATACATAACACATGGGCTGAAAAGTCCCAGGCCTAACAAAGAAAACACGGTTTTTTGTTCAAAATTAGCTTTATTCATCAACGTAATTCCCATCAAGAACAACGCAATCATTCCAGCGCCGCTCTAACATTTCAATACCACTTTTGTAGAACGATTTATCTTTTGCCTCAAAATAGGACTCAGTTTCAGCGATAACCTCTTCATTCGAGCGAAATTTCTTACCGGCAAGCATTTTTTTTTAGGTCTCCGAACAGCCATTAGTCGCGGGGGGGCCAAATCTGGCGAATACGGTGGATGTGGGAGCAATTCGAAGTTCAATTCATGTAGTTTTGCCATTGTTTTTTGATTGACTTGTGACACGGTGCGTTGTCTTGATGAAACAAAATTTGTTTCTTTGCCATATGCGGTCGTTTCTTTGCAATGTCGGCCTTCAAACGCTCCAATAACGATATATAATATTCACTGTTGATGGTATTTCCCTTCTCAAGATAGTCGATGAATATTACACCACGCACATCCCAAAATACCGAGGCCATAACCTTTCCAGCCGATTGTTGTGCTTTGGTAGCTTTGGACGAGGTTCACCAGTTGCTGTCCACTCAGATGACGATCGTTTTGATTCCGGAGTGAAGTGATGGATCCATGTTTCATCCATTGTCACATATCGACGCAAAAATTCCGGTTTGTTACGTTTACCATGGCCAAACACTGCTCAGAAACATCAACACGTTCTTGTTTTTGGTGAACAGTGAGCAAACGCGGCACCCACTTTAAGCAGAGCTTTCTCATAGTCAAATGCTCTTGCAATATAAAGCCAACACGTTCTTTTGATATCTTTACGATGTCAGCTAACTCACGCAACTTCACTTTTCGATCATTCAAAACGATTTTGTGGATTTTTTTGATGTTTTCTGGTGTTACCGCCTCATTTGGACGTCCACTGCGTTCTGCATCATCGGTGTCTCTACGACCACGTTTGAAGTCAGCAAACCAACGTTTTATTGTTGTTTCTGATGGAGCGGAGTCCCCATAACACTTTTCAAGCCATTGCTTCGCTTGAACGGTATTTCTTCCCATCAAGAAGCAGTGTAAAATTAAAACACGAAATTGTTTTTGATCCATTGTTTTGAAAATAACAAAAGTAGCGTACTCTTAGCACAATAACTCACAAAATAATGAATAGAATATCATGAAATTTTAACAGCTGTCTTTTGAAGGTTAGTACTAACTGAAAAAGCGGTGAATGCAATAGAACTAGCGCCATCTATTTGTTAGGCCTGGGATTTTTCAGCCCATGTGTTATGTACTTCATGTGCTTATCGAAAAAAAACCCCTACCTTCCACAACGTCTCTCTGTAATTGTTGAAGTTAATGCTTCACTTTTATATACTTTAATATTGGTAAAAACTTTTCCCTTAGATTTCTAATTGTTATTGTTTTGCTGAAGTTCTATTAAATCTTTCAATTAAAAGTTTGACAAACGTTAGTTTAAACTAAGTAAACTAACTTGTATCTTCTAAGACCTCACTGTCTAAACCATTGCCCTGGAAGACTATAATCGGCTGTATTATGTATTATTATGTATTGGACGACGCAATTCCTTTGTTAGGAGAACTAATTGTCGAGCGCTTAACAAAATTGAGTGAATCTGGACACTATCTGCCAAGTCAGATTGTACTTCTATACTTATATGAGAAAAGTGATTGAATGGGTCTAAGCTTTACTTTAACTAAAATTGTATTTATTTTACGAAAAATACAAATAGTTCTACTTCATATTGTTATTGTGGTTAAGATGGTATTGATTTGTCCGTTCTCGTAAGTTGAGAGGTTTTAAGTAACTGTAAATGGCAGCCCTAATGAAATGCCATTATTCATCTTTTAGTTTTCGGGAACTTCAGCAAACCGACACCGCTAATGGACTGGTGTTTATCGAGAAGTCTAAGAATCCATTATTCTAAATTCTCAAACTTTAGTTTTGTTGAAATCACTAGTCGGTAGTTAAACTTCACGTTTCTTATTTTATAATAATTGTTACGTACGATTTTGTTTAAATATTTTTAGGGTCTCCTGGCATTACTAAGTTTGAAACGGTAACGACTTGATCTGACATGAATATTTTGTGTAAATTATTTATTATTGTTTTATTTGGTAAAACATAAATTGATTTCATACATCAAAAAATTTATTGGTTTCATTGCGCCGTTAGACTTCCCAAGGAGTTTCTTTGTATTAGAAGAACGTGATTAATCCACGGGTGAAACTTATTGATTCTGATATGGCCTAAATTTGACTAGCTTTTGAACAACCCGGTCCATATCCAAGTTTGCTGTTGCATTGGGGTGGCCTGTCATCAAAACAGGTTGTCTGTTGTGAACAGCAATAATTCTTTCATAAGGATTTGAGAGATAGGTCAAACATGGAGATAAATTCTTCTTAAAGACTACAAAATAAGTTAAGACAGTGAAACCAAACAGTTTCATCTACAAAATACTGTATCGTAACCTTGCGTTACACAAGGGCGTCAGTTCCACAGGAACACAAATAAAATGCAAAAGGTAACAAGTAAATCTATAACCACAATTTTTACCTAATTTTAAATTACCAACAACAGTTATATATGTATATAAATAGATAATCTGTAATAATTTACAATACAACAATAAATATTTAAATAACAACAAATAAGGTAGTATAACACCCTGTACATAATAGAATTATTAAGTAACCTTCAAGGATAAAAAGAACAATCTAATATTAATAAGAGTATAGCCAGAAATCCAATCTAATAAAAATTTTTATTTAATCAAAAAAACATAAGTTAATCTGGGTATGCAACTAAGATTTCTTGTAATACAAAACTGGACGTATTTATAAAAATACTATAAAAATATTTAAATATTGAATTTAAATAACCTCAAGTAAAATTTGAGAAGTTTAACAAATAAACAATTTTAAGAAGACAAAATCAAGCGTAATAAAAAAAACTTACCAAAAGCCAAATTTTCGAAGTTTTTTTCATAGCAGTGCAAAATGTCAAAAATGGAAAAGATCTGTAACAGACGCAAAAAAACCACTTAACCTTCGCTTCCTAAGGTTGCAGAAAATCGTTCCAAAGGAACACAAAATCTGTAATTAATAATTATAGCACGGCGACAAAATAAGCAGGTTTACCGAAGACATTAGAATGCATTTCTCTTGTTTAATGTTATTAAAAGTATGCGAACAAACAAATAAAAAAAAATTAGATTAATATTTTCGAGTTTTCTACGAAGATTTCTACAGTTTCGAACAGTTAGAAAAGGTCAACTATTGCACTCTCACAACAACTAAATCGATGATAAATCCCCGGGACGTGCGAATGAAAATTCAGAATTTATACAGCAACGCCGGAGCTTAGCCTCGAGTTGACGAAGTCTGCGGTTTCTTCCTCATTTTACAGCGGGAATAATTATTGTGGTCTCACAAAATCTCAGCTCCCGGAACTAGCTAAATAGGATCAAACATCCCGTATGAAACCAAGAAAAAAAGGATCGATACACTCCACTTACTCTCACAACGCTGAGGCTTGCCACACCCACAAAGTTAGCAATAAAAGAACTAACAATCACTAATACATAGCGGTACCATGCCGCTCAAAATGCCGACTTAGCGCGCGCTCGGATTTAATCTTCCCCTCTCCTCCAACATAAACCTCTTGCACCAGGAAACAGGTCTCAGCTGTCAGATCTCAAAACGGCAAAATAAAGTTAAAAGACGGAAGAAATCAATAAATTCATACTCAATCTTTCTAGCTTAATACAAACTTACAACTTTTGTGAAAATATTAACATGAAAAAATATAAGCAATAAAAGAAAATCAAAGGTTTAACTTCATTTTTTTGACATATGCTTCCTTTTTATCTTTTCTTTGCAAATATTATTAAATTAGAACAGTCGTTTTAGATAATATGCCATCTTTGCCTTTTTCATTATCTAAAATAATTATGATCTGGAATAATATCAAAAGCAGAATCAATAGATGATTTTCATTATTTTGTTATTATGTTGCTGGTTCATAACCAACTTCGATTTGAGTTGCCTGATTTATTTCTTTCCCAACAGGACACTATTACTTTCAAATAAAATAGAAACAGCGCCAAAATTCAAACAATCTTTTCTATCAACCACAAAGTCTTCTTGTACAAAATGATCTCTTACTGTCAAGAAATCTACCTTACAGTCGTTCTTCAAAGTATATGATGATGACAATCTTCTGTGAATAGGAGAAAATACTTATTGATAAGATTTCCAGAGATACTGCTATATACCAATTGTAGTCTAGATATTTTCAACAATTTTCTTCAACCTACAACATCCATTGTTATTTAGGTACCTAAAACAGATAAGCTACCAAAAATAATCACAAGTAGCAACCGTTCTCACCAACCTGCTTTCCATGATGATTCTAAATTATCTCGAAAGTATTATCTGAATAATTGTTTGTGTATAAAAATGTTAGTGATGCAAATTAGTTATTTATACCTTACCTTCCATTAATCAATCACTAAATATTTATATTTCCAATCCTTAAATTAGACATATAATAATTTAACACATTCAAATTCAAATGATAACCACACGACCTTGTGATCAAACATTTGGTCAATAATAATAACATCGATTACTATATTTGTATATATATATATATATATATATATACAAATTATTACAATAATTTAACTGATGCAAGTCGACAACATAACCACACAATCGAACATAACCATGCTTGCGACAACCGATAAAACAAATCCGTTGTGTCAAGTTTTAAATTGCGCGCGCTATTCCCCGTTTGCCATTTACTTTATCGATAGCCCTTGATAGCTGACAAAGCCCTCTGTATGCGACTGATTACAAACAGATCCGTTGCTTATGTAGAGAGTAAGTACTATACCTTTGTACATTTATTGTCAGATGCAATTTGAAGTTTTTAGTTTTTTGTTTTAGTTGCACTATAAAGCTTATAATTATGTTGCCACGACAAATGATTTAGAACTCATTTCACTACAGTCGCAACAACAATTAAATTAACAACAAAATTAAGAAAATTAATATGTAAGGGTTCAAAAATTATTTATTTGCTTGAAGTTACATTTCATGTGTCATTTTCATTTTTTAAATATCTTTTTACCAGTCAGAGTTATAACTGTCAAACAACTCCAACATAAACTTATTTTCTGAGGTCATCTATGACGTTCCGTTATATCCCTCGAGAGTCAACATTGGCACAGATTTCTCTTTTTAATCCTAAGTGAGGTTGGCACATCCTTAACAGTAGAAATGTCATCAATAGTTATTTTATCTAAATCCGATCACGGTGCTTTTAAGCGTTTATAAACATTTCTGCTATAAGTCCTATTTTGTGTTTGAATACAAAAACAATAGTTTATCGTGCAGCTGCGGCTTATGCATTAAATCTCTATGAAAACAAAAGATCAAAACATTATGGAAATATCAATTCATTCATTTAATTCCAATTTCAACATTAATTTCTAATACAATATGTATGCACATGTAATTTGGATAATAAAATGAAACAGCCAATCAAATAGAGGTAAATAAAGGAAAATGAAGTTTACCTAGCAAATCATTTATACGATTTCTCTCATAAAGGAAAATATAAGGCTTGTATGTCTTCGCAATCAATAAACGATTTATTATCCAGAAAATTGAAACGCATAGTATTGTATTTCAAGTTTTATTAAAAGTTTTTCACGTTTAATAAGTTTTAATTAGCAGTTTCCAACTAGGAAATATTTGTATCTATTTCGAAACTTCTGCGTAACATTCAAAATAATGTTGAACTGCTATAAAATATTAAATTAAGTGTTAAACTAGGAATGCGTTTGGATTTGGTTATGTAATTCATCTTCTGGGTTGTCGAGACTGTCATACGCTGACATCCTGGCACTTAAGAAAATTAATATCTCAATCACTAAACGATATTCCATTCAAAACATAATATATAATGCACCTTCTTTCATTTCGAGAAATTTTGATGACGTTTTTCGACAAAAATAGTGAATGTAAATTTAGAATAAACAGAATTAACAAAAAGCACTTCCACCGGTTGTTTATGTAATCCCTCAAGAAAATGGCTTTAAAAGCTTTAGTTTTTGAGTGGACGAATTAAAACAATAGTGACATCGATTATCTTTTTTTTTAAAAACAGACTGATTTTAGGTGAAATACCTATAGTCTTAACTAAAATGAAGTAAGAATATTATTATAAAGGTTCTTGAACCTTTGCAATACATCGCAGAAAATTCTGTATTTTTATGCGTATGTACCAAATATCAAAATGGCGAAAATAGTAAATTGAACGTGAAATTATGAAAATACTGACAAGAGAACACATAATAAAATAATGGCTAGGATAACAGGGGTTTTTTGGGTTAAAAGCAGCGGATGATAAATGAGTAGAACACATTTAAATCTTTCAGCTTTACTAGGTTTCGCATCTAGCGGAAGTTATTCTGGAACTCATAAAAAGTCTCATTTACATAGTTAGTTACTTTAACAATTTACACACAATAAAAACTCAATTATTATTTTGATCATAATATGTTCACTTAGACTAGAGACTAAAGAAAAGTAAGAAACTGTCGGCGCTGGTGTTGCATATTTTGACACTGTCATTGCAGAATAGTTAGTTCTAAATCTGCAAGAAGACCCAAATTGACAAATTCGTACAACTGTAAACAGAAAACATTTTTCACTATTCAACCTTAAAAAGCTTAGGTTACTGAAATGATGTCCAGTTTGGTGTTATGACAAACATAAACTCCAAGTTATTGATCTTTGTAGTCAAGGTCAAATAATACCTTGGATAGAAAAAACTGACTTTGTGGAATTCTATAAGCAAAAAACAGAAAGGTCAAGGATGCTTCCAGCAGGTGCCTCAGTATTATTGTTGTTTTAAGGTATAATACATCAGAAAAATAAATACAAATGTCTAGAAACAGAACAAGCAAATACTTGAAAGAAGAGCTACTGCTTTGTAAACTTAAAAAATCAAGATAAAGTGTAGAATAAAGTTGTTAGGAGTACATAAAATCAGAAATCTTCCAGACCAAATGGGACGATCTGAAAAATAGTCATTTAGACAATTAGAAAAACAATCCTTAGTTTAGTAATTAACTAAAACGCAAAGTTATTTACAATACTCAGGTAGATCTAAAAGATTTTGGCACAGCACATGATCTAAACTATTTCTTGCCAAGCTAACGCTATCATAGTAGTAGCTTTTGAAGAAATTCTATGTCAACAAAATCTTGTTACGTGCGACGACTTTTCCATGATCACAGACCAATGTACCATATCCTGGGTGAACTATGATCTCATCTTTGCTATTACCAAAATATGTTCTAATAGTCTTTTGCAAGAAACCTACTTGGTAGCAAACCATTAAAAGTAGAAAACTGAGAATATCAAAATTGTAGTATAACTTTCTAGATTCACTGTGTGACATTTCTTCTAACTCTTCATTTTTACCAAAGTTCCCTCTTCCTGCTTAGTAACAAATAAGGACGTCTTGGGTTACCTCTTTGTATGTTCTTTCTAAAACGGTTTTTGGTCATCAATTCTATTCTTACGTATTTTGCAAGAACGTAACAGTTTCAGAAAGTTTTCTAATATCCCAAGGCAACTAGCAGCTCTTATGAGATTTACTAAGTGCTATATGTAGCACAGAAGGAAGGAAGACAACCACAATTAATTACCTCAAATTGAGAAAAGAATAGCAAGACAGACATCATCATGGGCAATAGTTTTCTTTCAAGACATAGATATATCTGGAATATTTAAGTTTCTTTACAGTGGTAGTTGTTTCAATCAAAGTTCTAGTCAGTCAATCTCTAATCTATTAAGAGGCAAAACCGACAAGAAGAAGTAAATAGGACAGACATACAGAAAGAAATGAAATACAATACAAAGTATAAAAATTAAAAATGACAACAAAAACAATTGATGAAAGGTAAAGTGAACCAAAGGCCATTTCCTAATAGAGTATACAACATTGCAACTAACATTATTAAAACAAAAAAACCATGATAAACTAATGTGGAGAAAGAAAGAAAAACAGTAAGAAAATTAAATAAAATGAGCGTTTAAGCAGCAAGCACAAATCCAATTGTACTAAATACAGATCACTTTCGTGTATGTGCATTTCAAAACTTTTTATATCGAGAATTTCTCCAATACAAGCCTTTTTTATCTTAGCGTCTTATTATTTCTATCAACTACTAAGTGGGAGCAATTTCAGTTAACTTACCTTCTTGATGGACACATTAATATCGATGTTAATGATTTTTTTCTTATGTTCTTATGATAGCCTAAGAAACGTAAGTCTGATTGGACTACTTAAACACTATTGCAGTGTTTTGAATTAAAGATCAAATATTGTGTACCTCTGTGATCCTTCAAAATATAAGATGACCAAAATGGGGGACTTTTGGCGGAGTATCCAGAAAAATTTCTTTACAAAGTTAAAACAAGTTTTAACTGCCTGTTTAATACAGTCAGAGGAAGCTACTTTTATGGCGAGCTGCGGTTCTGTTATCCAAAATGTTTGAGGTTTTACTGCAGTTTAATTGTTACCCAATGCGTGTATTCTACTAGAGATCCTTCCAGACTTGTTTAAAATCTTGTCTAATTCCGCAATTATCACTGAGCCTACATTACACAAGAGGATTAAATCATCGTTTGTAACTTTAGTTTTGAGTTTCTACCAACTGTATAGTATTACATTAATTTTTGTTGTCGCAAACAACTTGTAAACTTGTAACTATAACACATTAGTGAAAAGCCTTTGGTAGTAGCTGCTAGACACACTTAGATAATTTATTTGGCGGAATTCTATATGATAAATCCGATATCTTTACTAACTATTATATCTCCTGAAAATCCAAACAGCATTGTAAAGGGTAAAGTATAACGACATATTGAATGTCTTCCGCACAGTTCGTTTTATCGTTTATGTGCTACGCGTATAAGAAAGGCTGTTGTAATATGTGACGCGCATTTTTTATACGATAATACGTTTTAACATAATTAGATATTCCTTAATCTTTTATCATTTGCAATAACTATAAAATTAAAAAAAACTATGGAACCATTAAGGATGAATGTTTTATCTGCTCAATAAAATTTAACGGGTAAGATCGATTTCATCTTCTTGAACAGTTTTATCAGCATTTACTGATAGGCTCCTTTTGCCCTTTTTTAGCATTATTTATGAATAAAATGAGTTCATTGCTACGGTTACTCTAATAAATATCTACCCGCCGTTTACTTTTCGTTATTAAACCATAAAAGAGAGGAAAATGTCAATTTTGATAATTTTTTATTCATTATGCGGTTCCTTCATGTAAAAAGTTTTAAACTGGTTTTAAATTAAATTTCCAAAAATTGAATTAATTATTTAACAACTTTCTCGCTAATTTCCTTAGATTATGGTGCTTCTAATTAATGACGCTTTAAGAAAACCTGTGTAAAGGGATAATTTTCTATATAGAAAGGAAAATGTGTTAATTGCATAATTTCGGAGTAACAGTTTTAAGGTTACTTACAATTGTGTCGCTAAAAGTATACCCACAGCTTTTGTATAATTCTTTTGAAAAAAGAATGGAAATAAACTTGAAATTATTTTTTAATATTCTCTTTATTGCTTGTTTAAAGCCTTGTGATGTCTAATGTTAGACTCGCGTGTCTGTAAGTGATCTTCACTAATGTAAACTTTCCCAATAAATTAATATTATTCTTTATTCGATGTATCTTTATTAAGCAATAACTGTACATTTGGCGTTTACTAATCGCTAAGGCTTTTACAAAAGTTAAAACAAGGAATATTACAGTAAACTATAAGAATAATGATAATGTTTGATCATTTCCTATTGTTAGCCTATGTTTTCCCTTACTTATTTTACATTCTACCCTATGTTTATTTAGAAGTTATCTTAATACCTCACAGGGCTCTAATATTAAATGACATAATTGTTCGTATACCATATCTTCATTTTAAGCATCTAAAACTTTTTGACACTAATGCTTTTCAAATGTAATAGCAAAGAGAGCAAATTCACTTACCTTTTAGTATTCACGGTGATATAATAAATAAATACAAAGGCAGTAACTAGATAAGACTCCAATTTCAAGAAATTGTAAATTTATCAAAAGACTTTAATATTAAAGAATGCGTAAGTGAAATATACTGTCAGGCGCGTATTACTGATTGTAATCAAATCAAAAATGCACAGAAATTAAATTTCGAGCAACAACGCAATGCCTTGTTTGTGATGTCAAGTACCAACATTCTGGAATTATAAGAAAAAATAATTGAATAACGTCCAGAGTCACAAAACAAATCAAAATTATCCATAGTTAACTGCCAAAAACTCTTTTTTGAAAACAAGTTTGTGGTGTGGTACCCACTTGCCTATACCGTTCCAGAGAATGCATTCGCTCGAAAACCTAACGCTAAATATAATTTAGACCTTAAATCGTCATATTTGGTTTAAGATATTGATAACTATCTAAATTTAAAAAACGTTTTCGAGCTGCCAATAGACTAACTGATGCAAAGTGGAAGTATGAAAGCGAAAATACAAAAATCAAAGAAATAAAGACGACCTCTAGTGGCAATTGCTAGTAATTCGGTTTTCATTGTATTTACATTATTAATGAAGAGAGGGTTAGTGGTGTCTTCTTTGCTCTGTGATTATAGTAACAGGTAACAAACTGCAAAAATAATCTAAAAAGAAAAAAGCAAAAAGTCAAATCTATCTGGAATCTGAAGCTTTCTTTTCTTACCTGTGGTAAGGTGAAGAAAATATAATTGACTGAGAGTCAATGGTTGAGCAAAATGAGATTTACAAGTTTTTTTTGGAATTTCCTTTACCTGGTGGAATGATTTGTGTATTTTGCGCAATTGGTCTTAGTAGCAGTTTTACTCGATCACATACTTGTACTGAGATATAAAAACGATCCAGGCGGAGAAACTTCCTGTGGTCGACTTATTTCTTTGTTCAAGACCTTTTTTCCAATGCCAATAGAAGACAAGGTCCTACAAATGTCTAGGTATGTATAGAGGACAGGCCATAACGTCGTTGGAGATTCTTAAGAGCAGTGGCAGCAATTTTGGGTAATGCACAGACTCAATGCTCAAGCTAATGGTAAACAAACAGAAAGCTAGGGAAAAACAGCAAGTAGAACTAAAGGCAAGAGATCTGATGTCTTTGTAAAATCTTAGGCGTCTCAATAACATCCAGGTCATCTATCTCTAATCTCATCACTTCCGAATTATTAGAGAGCGAAACAAAACGATTTTCTTACTACAGTCATATATGGAAGATCTGAGTGGTTCTATGGTCTTTTTATGGTGTAGACAAATGCCGGAACAATAATTTGTTGAAGCATTCCAACAACACATTTTTTACTTTAACCATCCGCGGCCACTCCGTATCTACGCCAACGTATATTGAACGCCGCTAGATCTTTCATAATGTGTGTCCCATTAGCCATCTATTACAATTATGTCGGCAAAAATGCTATTTGATTTTCCTAGGGCTTCACCCACTTGCTAACCACGTTTTGCTTTCTCATGTACAGCTCATCGAAAAAATGCCGCTTCACAAGCAATAATACCAGGAAACTACCGCTCTCTGCTGCTCCATTGCTTCTCAAGTGCTCTATTAAACTGGGTGTTTGCTATCGCGAGCATCGTTGCAACATTATTATAGTATGTAATCATTTACAACATTCATAGAATTCAAGGCTGAAGACGAGTTTCACTTTTACAACGACCACTGGACACCATCTTACATTTATTATCTTAATAATGAAAAATACAATAACATTTTTGATTTCCCAGATTATTAATGTTTACAATTTATCATTTTAGATGTTTTATGTGTTTGGATCTTAACTTCAATTAATACTTAATACGAGGCATGCTACCTCTAGCATTAGGTCATACTATGTCTTATATGCATAGAAGGTATCTAGTAACCAGACCCCAGACATATTCTATTTGCAGTATAAATTTTACTTTTTCCAAAATGTATCTACTGCAATATCTTTTTGTAATTGTGCTTTTTGGTGTGTCTTCTACATTACATTATATTTGCATAAGTAAATCTAGAAAGGTATACCCAATCTCTATAAATGAGCAAATGCTTAGGAACTAAATATAAAAGGACCTTCAACAACTAAGTCGACAGAATCGATCTTTACAAGTAATCCTAAGCTAGTCAAGGCACCTTAAAATAGACTTAAAATTCCCAATCAAGTGGTGGCTCATAACTTTCTAGAAAGCAGGCTTTTTATTTATAATCGAAATGTCCTAACCCACTGAGCAAAAAATTTCCTTTCTTTTGAGAAATTTTGTAGTTTAACTCTTTTGAAGCTCTTTAGATAATCGTCATTTTTACCTAACCACCCATCATATTTGTATATATTTCAAAGCTTTAATCTTCTAAAATACCAGTCAATTTTATATGATGTATCTAGAAGTGACAATTCTAAAATAAATTAGTGGTATATAGAAATAGCTTACCTTTCGTTTGGCATTTCTCGTTTATAGAAACCTTTTTTACCGCGTCAAACTGTATCAGAAGAATTTCTTTGAAGGAGATCTTGTAGATCAAAGAAAAATTATGAATAATAAAATAAGAACGTGCTTAATAAACGAGGTGAATGTAAGGGTGAAAACACTTTTTACAGCCACTTTAATAAAATTTATATTACAAGAAACCTAAACACATCTCATTAAATTTACCTACGTGCTTGCTTTTATCTGCCTATAAATGCAGAGTTTCCCTCGTTTTTTTGTTAACTTTTCTTTAAAGGCTGCTCTATAGAGCGTGTAAATATCTGCACGCTCGAATTAAGCTGAAAGAAAAATAAAGATCTAACTCAATTCAAATTTCACACATCTTGTCTGCGTATGTTTGTATTCTTATCCCTTTCTCAGCTATTTGATTAATAATAAAATCATTATAGTTTTCAATTTTAAAAAGAAATTCTAAACGAGCGCAAGTATGAGCATACATAAGAGATATACCTCCCTAGAATACGCATGAATGCCCTTGTAAAGTCTGCATTTTGTATTATTCATTCGAAATATCTCGTTTCCTGCTATTTTCTATTGTTGCAAAAAGAGTTTTCCTATTTTGGTATTTTTCAATCTTTAGAAACACGAAATACAAAACGAATGCCTGATAAAAAAAGGATTTTTATATCAAAGAACTTTCATTAATATTTTCTGGAAAATTTTAATATACTAAATTCTAAGTAAAACCTTAAATTTTTCGGTTTTTTATAAAAATAAATATAAAGCAAAAAAAGTATTTTTCGAAGAAATTTAAACTTTATTGACCGTGGTAATCGGCTGTGGATTAGGGATAAATAGTTTCTCACTTCTTAAATTAGAACAGGCCTACTAGTGAAAAAAGCTATATATGTTTTTATTAGAACATACTACGCCGTTTTTTTCTAAAGAACTTGGAAACAAAATCTTCCCGATAGTATCTAAACAGTAATAACCGCAATTGTATACAACAAAATATGTTTTTATGTACTATTCTGATTAAAAAACTTTTACTCCTACAAAAACTGTTTTTTATCTTGAAAACCTGAGGTAATAAATATAGCAAGATGCTGGAAACTTAAAAAATAATAAAATAATAATAATAATAACAAAAAAAAGATCATTTTTGATTTTGATACAAGAGTAACCCAAATTTACTTGAAATAGAAATATTACATCCCAACAGATCATTTCTATATTTTATACCACTTGCTCATGATGTTCAAATATAGGACAATACATTATAAGTGTCAGAACACGTAACTTTATTCAGTTCATAATAATCTACGCAAAGTAAGTATAACCACCTTTCTTAAGACTGGGAAAGATCCGTGTCTAAGAATTTTCTGGCATAACCAGTTCATTAAATATACAAAACTGAACTATTTTGCTTAACTTATTGTAATCAGAAAATAAATAAATTGCCCTGTAAACATTTTAGCAGCTCTTATTGAGAAAAATAAAAAAGATATATGATGTAGTTATTTTTGTTCTACGGTTACAAAAAAGAAAAGGTTTATCGCTCATTAAATTTTGGATATCTGCTACTATAATGAATTTAAGTTCATTGACAAGTCGCTTTAGAATTTTACCACAGTTGCCCTAAGTAGAACAAAATTTCGGCTTTTGACAAACCTGAAATCTAAAATCAGAGATTGTTCGCAAGCAATCAATAATTAGAAAAACCAAGGACAAAATCGCCAAGTCGTCCAAAAACGGACTTTTCGGCATCAAGAACAAGTTACAACAATGATATATGGTTTACCCCACTAATGACAGTATTTTGCTCTAGCTTTGCCGACGTTAGAGTTAATAGATCCACAAGGCTCATTTCAATTTCATTCATCTTTACCATAAATGATTTACAGTTATATAAAAATGATTTATAAGGTAAGCCAAGTAGATGCCAAAACTACACATCTGGAATCTGTTTTAAATCTTGTTTGAGCATTTGCATTTCCAAATACGTTGTTAACATAGAAATTTACCGTGAGTTCAACCTTTTTAAGTTTTGTGTTATGGTGTTTTTTCCGAGGGCTGGTCCTGGAGAGACAATACGACATTCTTGTCGGATCAAACAGTGAATTCACGTGTAAAGGATAAAAACTCCTACCTTTCATTTGTTTTGCGATTTAGTCGCAGCCCTTTATGGGGATCGTGCTGTTACAGTGAGCTTATGGAACTTTCTTTTTATCACCGTGGTGTATTTTCAATGGAAATCACCTGTTTTGTTTTGTACGTTAGCAACAATTTTCTTCATCCGCAATTTAGTTACCGTCTGTTCTCTAAAAGAAGGAATTTAGCATTTTTGTCGCATTCTCTCTTTTGCGAAATTATCATATCGTCATTAGTGTCTGCTGGAAAAATGATATTCTCTTCGTTAAAATTAAAGTTTTGTGTCTTGTGGAAATTTAAGTGTTTTTAAAATGTATTGTGAATGTAATCAAGCTTTCTCGTCGTTTGATAATTTTATAGATTTAATTATCAACTGTAAAATGCTGCTGAATTCAAGGATTCTCCTGGCTAGTGTAAGATAAATGTTTTTGTAGGTTACATATTTGTTTGCATTTTTTTATTGTCTCGCTCAAGTGTTTCAAGTATTTAATGCAGAATGACGGATTCTTTTAATTGATAGATAAAGTATTCTTTTAACCTGTAACCATTTCCGGAAAATTTAGGGCTATAATAGGTTGTTTAAATTTTACAATAATCTTTCGACCATTTTGTTTGAAATAATTAATGCAGCTTCGTATGTTAAAATTTATAATGGTTTTAAATTATGTCCAACTTTGATTCTTTTGTGTTGTTTTAAAGATTTCTGAGCGCATTTGTTAGATGGGTCCTTCAGATCCAATTTCATGTAATAATGTCATTCTTATCCTTCATGTTTGTAAAGCATTGATTTCTCTAATTGATTATATCATTTTGATTTTTTTTTAAAATACATGTTTATTATTCCAAAGTATGAAAATAAACTCATTTGTATATAGTTGAACTTGGTGTTCTTATTTATATAAGCTTTGTTTTGTTTTAAAGACTATACTTAGACATCGCATTGATGAAGTCCTGACTTCTAGTAGCAAAGACATTATTTGACTTTGTGTGTAAAGAATTACCCTTTGTTTTGAGAAACGAGAGGGAAGTTGGAGATTTAAAATGTTTATTTTATATTGTTACGGAGCCAATGTAGGTTCCCTGGTAAGTAAAGAGAATACAGTTTGACCTTAGGACACGATTTTATATACAGGACGTTATTTTGAGTAAAGCCTATATACAGGGTGTTAGGCTACGAGAAGCTGCGTGGGTTGACCGATGGTTTCTTTCCTTTATTTTCAACTTCTGGTGCCCTCTAGGTATCTTTTTTTGGTTTTTAGTTGAAATTCAAGCTTTAGGTACAGGATTTAGGCCTCTATTTCAGGTTTCTCCCGTTACAAACTTTGTCTTTGACAGTGAAGTAGTGAAGGTTGAATTATATGGCCTCGATAAGCAGGCCGATAATATAGAGAAATTTGTCGTAATTCTTTTAGATAGGCCATCCCATATAATATCGACTTATTTAATTTCAACAGTATTTAATTGTTTATTATAGAATTTTGTTAGACATTTGTTTGTCTACAAAATAAAGATATTCTTTTAAAGCTCTGATCTGATTTCATCGATCCCTCCACAGACACACAAAATCACACCCTGTAGGTACTCTGTATTTTTAATGAAGGACAACTATACAAGTCAATTTGAATCTAAAAGACAAGTTTGCCGACACCCCTAGACTAGATCTTAACACATCTTGAATACCTAAAAGCACTACCAACCTACACTTCCTAACTTCTTGCCTCTCAGGTAAAGTCTCTCAGGGTCGTAATAATTTCATAAATGTTTAAACATAAGATTTGGCTCAAGAATCCTCGATAGCACCTTAGAATTTACTTTAAACAATCAACGCCCGTCTGTCAAATAAAAACTGAAGCGAATAAAATTCTGCTGTAACAGCAGCAGCAAGAAATGTAGGCTTCTAAATCTAGAGCATGCTATAATATTATTGACTTGATAGGTTAACATCAAGAAAATGCAGAACTTTCTTCAATCTTTTCTATCAGGTTTAATTTTCTTCAAGGCATGTTATAACTTAACACTTACAAGATGTCTTGAAATTGTACGTGATTGAGTTGATAGTTCAAATAAGGCAACACCGCCTTTAAGTCCTGCATTATCAGTTGGCAATAAGAGACACTTTGCTGGTTTAAAGACATCCATCCGACCAGAGAAACTTGTCAGGTCTAAAGGAGTTTTTCGACTTTAAAGGTCCCAAAGGGTCTAAATAACTTGAGAAGTACAATTGACCTGAAAATCTGATGTGCCTCAAAAGGTCGATAGTCTAAGAAACGTGAAGTATTTTAGTAGTAAGTTTCGACAAAGCTTAAAACCTACTTTGAGAAATCTGGCTTGTGCAAGCCTGCTTTAACTTTATAGCCACTTTCCTTTACTAAAATTTGTTAATAGAAAATTGTGCTCTACAATACACAATTTGAGAAACACTGATATGCTGACAAGTTTAACCGCTTTGGGTATTAATCTGTTGAAACTAACAAATTGTCGAATTTGTAGCATTGTACTCGTTATATCGACGTGAAGTCTTCGTCTTTTTTTATTAATATTTAAAAAGCATTGAAGGTTAATTATAATCAGTAATACTGATCGTCTTTAGAAGTTTCTTATATATCTTTAAAACCATAGTAAGTTAGTTTAAGCAATTTTTGAAAAGCTTATTGAAAAAAGATTTTATTTGTTAAATTGATATTTTTGTATAATATGCAGCTACTAAAAAATTAAAATGACTACGTTTGTTTATTGATATGTAAAAATGCTTATCTTTCACACGTAGACTTTTAGATTATTGCAGTAACGGAATAAAGAACGTTAACTTTAGTAATTATACGCAGCTATGTAGGAGTTTCCTGTTGAATCGTAATTTTCTTAAATTTTTTTAGGATTATCTCTTGTAAGATCTTTATGTTTATGTAACAAAATGGTAATATGCATGCTTTACAAAACAAAACAGTCAAAGTAAGCATCTGAATATTAAGTGTTCCAGACCTCTGAAGAACTTGAGAAATATAAAACAACGAACCATAACCTTAAATGTGAAATTTCATTAAGTAATTACATTAGATATGCTTGGTTCAAGAAAATTGATTTGCTGCATCTAAATGAATTTTTGGTAATTTGAAAATCTTGGAAACTCCCAACTTTCAATCAATCAACCAATCACGAATGCCTTATTTACATTTTAATGTCGATGACATGGCTGATATGTTTGCAACTTACCTATTGAATAACAGAACCTTCCTACTCGTTGATTACCCGTACGAGTTAAAAGGTTAGGGGTTGTTTTTAATTAAAACTTTCACCAAATTCCAATATAAATTAGATTATTACGGGAAAACGGATATTCTAAACGATATTTGATTACATAATTAATTTGTTGTTGCTAACAGAGATACAGTAAAATAAATCTCTGAAAACTTCTGTACTGTTACTACTCACGCCAACTTAAATTATTTTCCATTATAACGCAATATTTATATTCTATAATTTTTTGTTAAAATTCTGCCGTGTTAGCTTTAGTTATTGTGTTTGTTTTTAATTTTTATTGAACCAAGTTGATTTCTTTAGGGATTATGTAGCGCGGAAAATGGGGCAAATCCGTTTAGGGTCTAATTCACGTTATGTAGATATTTCCTTATAAGTTTCCTCATTGTTCAAAGCGTTTCTGATAGTATAGAAGATGTTAATTAGTTGGAGTAGTTATAGAAGTTCTTGCATACGGTGATTATACAACATAGGGAACGTTGTTTTTTTCTAGACCTATTACGCATATTTATAAAAAATTAGAAATAATTTGGTAAAAAATTAGGTAAATACTAATTCTAACCTAAAGGCTTTAAATCTCTTTTTAAAAAGTGTCATATTTAGGGATTAGAAGCTTATTTTTCTTTAATAGTTTTCACTATCAAGATCTTGATGTTCATAAATGTCAGCTCCCAATATGTACTACATCATCAGGGACGGTTGGAAGTTTTGCGGGGCCCAGGACAACAACATTTTGGGGAGCCCCTAAATAAAAAAAAGAAGAAACACACTGCTTCTTCAGACATAGCACAACTTGTTTATTTTAAATTAGAAAAAAATTAGAAATTTTATTTATTTTGCACATATCGATACAAAGATTAATTCTTTTTCTCTCAAGACGCGGGACCCCCCAGTTGCCCCGCAAACCCGGTTCTGTACATCGTACTTAGAATACTTCTATACAGGAGATATTTTGACACTGGGATGAGAATATTATATAACAATTTTAAGGTGTAGATCAATCGGTCAATCACTATTGAAGAGTCATATTCAGGCCGAAGAAGCCTACTTGGGCATACGAACAGACGGCAGCACTTTTTCTTTGATTGTAGATCTTTGCCCTAAAAACCAGTTAAAATTTGCCACCTGACACCTAGAAAAAGATTTGCCCTTCTAAAGATAAAATTGGTATAATATTTGGCCAACATCTGCAGTGTATACATAAGATCTCGAACAATTGTATGTTATTTTCTATTCGAACCCTGAACTAAAAGAATTGTTGCAATAAATTTACTCTGTTGCGTTTCGTTTGCTAACTTTGCTGCAACTTAGAAACTTTTTGATTTACACTAATTCTTGGGCCAGATCTAAGCCTTCTTATTGTCTAGCGAATTATGAGATAAGCAAGGAGACTATAATAACGTATGAAATGATTTAATACACTTGCATTTTTACCAGAAAGCCAATTTTCTTAAACATCTCTATAATAATGCAATCTGTGTTTGAACTTAGCTTTCCTAAGAAGGCAAAATCAGCCTTGAGTCACCAAAGGTGGCCCGTTGTGTGTCATAGTCCGACCCGTATGCGAATTCAGCTCTCCCAAAAAGGTTAATAGAAGGCGAACCGCCTTTCAACAAAAAAGACTATGATGGATAATATTAGATTAATCCAAATTATTTAAAAAACTCGAAAGTCACATTGTCACTATGTCTAACTTTAACTCTAACCTACAAAAAACCACCAAATTGCTGAAATTAGGTTTGCAAAGATTGCAATCTTTAGTAACAGGTGCGCTGCTGTGAACTTTTGCAGTTCTTGGAAACTATTTATCCAGTGACCAAAAATACTCACGAGCAGATTTCTGAGACAAAGTTTTATATGTCTAACTATCTTACCAACTGATTTTCAAAAAGCACCAACTATAACTTCCGCTTTTCTTAAGGTACCGTTCTTAATAGAAATAACCAAATGAGAATTTAGCAAAACATAATATGTACTTCTAACAACGATAAATATAGGAAGATTTTTGATATTTAGAATTTTGAAATTTAAGTCTGCCAACGGTAATGTTATTTTAAAATTTCGTGTCAATTTATTATTTTGTGGATATATTTAGTAATCTTTGTATAATGAAACCTTTCGTCGGAAATATTTTTCGATTTATCTTGTGCGCTGTTTATGTTAACACATACAAAGCTTCTTTTAAAGGGCCGCCTATCACTTTGCGGCTGTGGGAATTTTTTGAAATTGTGCAACTAGAAAAGCCTTTGACCCAGGCCAAGCTCGTTTTACGATGAAATAATTTACGCTTAAATTTTCCATCGCACATAAGGGTGCTTGGTAGAACACAGAATTGCTGTGTGGAGCATACCTTGGGGCCAATAGTGTTACGTGGAATAGCAGTCAAGATTGATCACTGATCTATAGGTTATTCGTAGTACAGTAAAGTAGATTAATGTAAAAATTACAATAAGATCTCAAGATTTTATAATCTTTTTGGTAAGTTTGAGAGTGTCTATCGCTACCAGAGCATTTTATTAAGATATCTATATACAGGGTGTTTGTGAGAAGCCACATCAGCAAACGTGTTGACTTTTGACCTGATTTCTGGCGCCCATTCTGAATTGTGACGTCTTCAGGCATTAACTAAGTTTTCTTTATTGAATGTTTCGGTCAATTCTAAGGTAGATTGTCTATGAACCCATCTCATCTCCGGCGTTCAAGCTGCTGTGAGCACAACATTTAGATCTGCACGGGCATAAGGCCTCTTTTCTGAATTTTCCCGTGACACAAATTTTCTCTAAAGCAAGTTATCTTACAAGAAAAATATAACAGCGACATTCTCTTAGAAATCAAAAGCAGGAACATTATCAGTCTTGTAATACATATAGATACTTCTAGATAGGAACATGCAGAAAATCCAAATAGTTATAGACTCTAGTTTGTTTATTTCGATGTTAAATTTCGTCTCTTCTTGTGCTTGGTAATGAATTCATCTTTATTCTAAGCACTAGATTTTTCTATCTTTGGATTTATTTTGACTTTGAATATTCTATGGCAATCTACTGGTTGATATTAGCCAAATCGTGCCAAATATATCACTTGGATGTGGTAATTTGAAATTGCAATCATTTTTTTTTGCATTTTTCTCCAGGCAACCTGACCCATCAGCCAAGACGCATTTTAAGTACCTGATGCATAGATTCGATAGATCAGGTAAATCACAAGAATCATTCTTACATTTGTTTACTTAAGAAACGATTTTTCAAAATACAATAAATTAAAGTTTCTTTTGATTCTGCTATTTATTGTTTGTAGCGGAGACTACAACAACAGAAACAGTCGCAATGAGAAAATCTAGACGAGTGTAGCAATATGTTTGAAGAACACTAGAACTATATGCAATTCTTATTAACTAAGCAGAAAATTTTAATTCTGGAAACATCACATGTGACCACAAAAAATATTACAATATAAATGGAAAAAAACAAAGCAAACATCGAGAAAAATACAAAATATTAAATACATTGTCGATAGCATAACCAGAATAAGTACGATGAATGTGTTTGAATGTTTACATTATCATTAAATAATGCTAACAATGCGAAATATTCTACGTAAATTAACAATAAAACACACATCGATGGGGATGCTTTATGTGTTTGCACGATTTCATTTAACAACTTTTATCATTCGAAACAGGTAATAAAATAACAAACCAGAAAATACGACTGAAAACATTAATTTTATATTACTTTTCAAGGCTATTTACTTTTATTAATTTGTTCGACAATATAAAAAACAAAAAAGGACGTGTGTTTCCTGTTTTTTCTAGGTTGAATGTGTTTCACAACAATAACATGGTTTTTATATTAAAGTGTCAAAAACAGTCTCGATTATATTCAATCTTCATTATTTTGCAAGTTATGTTTTCAGTTTTTTCTTTAATTAAAGTGCGTACGTATTTAATCCAAAGGAAAAACCACGTTGTTTTGACATAGAATCATCAATAACAAACAAAAAAAAAACAGTTTCTGTCGAGAATGTTAAAATGTTTCCTCTAAACTAATATGTTGGGCAAAACTTTATACTGCAACAGAATTTATTTACAATAACCTAGTTTTAAACTAAAATTGCTTGTTTAAAATGCCAAAAACGTGATGTTGAAATTTCATTGAAGATTAGCACACATGGTTTGGAATAATTCGGATAATTTGATTTGTCTTTAATACCCATAGATGAATTATTGACTTTTTTGTAATCAAATTTAATTTGAAAGAAAAAAAAACACATTTGAAGAATTCCTTTAAAATTTAACTAAATTTTCTATTATTAAAATCCATTTATTGTTTCTACTTCAGAATAGCGTTTCTTTGAGCTATTTAGTGAAATCCATTTTAAAGGGATTTTGTCAAAGAAACTCTGTTAATATTAGGTTTAGCAAAAGTTGTAAATTATCTTAAGTACTTAAAAGCGAGTCGATTATAATAATAAAGACTATTATAAGTCATTATATGTCTTCAGATTTGTCTTCCATTTATAGACGTAAGACGTTTATCGCTTTCAAATTTAGAGTGTTGTCGGAAAAGTTTTCGAGTTTAATACACAAAGTGGTGGAAAAGTAGGAATATATAAATACGTTAACTTCAAAATTACCGTTTTATATGTATGAGAAACGTTTGTGTGGAATATTTGCTTTGCCTTCGTTTCGTGTACTTGCCACCTACTTAAAGAATTTTTGAAACTAGCCATGGAAACAAAAGGTGATCGTAAACGGTATATTATAAAATAAACAATTATCAGGGTCAGCCTTAATCGTTAAGTCAGATAAAGAGAGATGTAAGTTGCATGTCTAAAAAGTAAATGTAATATAAGTACAGACGGTAAATTCGTTCAACTGTAAAAGAAGACGGACTCAACGCCAAAACTGTCTAGAACAAAACAAACTATAGTCTAAATCAAATAAGAATAAAGCGAAGGAAATGATAGGGACAGCTTGACCTTCATCCTCATTGGTTAATAAACGAGTCCGTTTTACACAACTTTAACATGCTGATTTTATTGAATACCGTGTTACCAGATGTACGAAAGTAAATTACTTATAGTTACATAAAAAGATGTTTTATGATATATATCTGATAAAACAATTTTTTAGTAATGTTTATAACTGAAAAATATATAACGTACTTTTCATAAATGCCTTAAAAATAGATGATAAGACAAACCTAAAAGAAACGGAGACGTGACAACGTTGGCTTTTGTGAAGTTGTAATATAACCACACTTTTTCCTTCTTGCTTGGTTAGGATCAGTTAGCCTGTTATTCTAATTTTGTCATTTTACGTCTTTTTTTGTTATTGCTGTTATTCTTTTATTTATATTAAAATAGTTCTTTTAAGAGCTCATTAAACTCAGCGTATCGTTATACAGGTAATTATAATTTGAATTATAACAACCTAATGATCAAAATATCAATGCAATATTTCAGGTTATATTTGCGATTATGGCTGAAGTTTTCAAAAATACTAAAGGAAAACACGTAAAAAGTGGTCAGAGACTTATGGCTTACAATGTCTATTTAAAACATTTACAAAACAACAGTAAGACTTGGTCAGTCAAGCAAACGTCGGCTGAAGTTGGGATCGGACAGAATACGATATGTAATATAATTAAACAAATGAAAGCTTCTGGATTGGTACGATCTCCTAAGAAAACTAGGGAATCAAAAACATGTTTTCAGAAACTTGAAGACTTCGAGAAATCTGCCATACGAAGACATGTACATTGTTTTTATTTTCGAAATGAAGTTCCAACTGCAGGAAAAATACTACAAGCTGTTAACGAAGACGATTCATTACCAGATTTTAGTTATTCAACATTACATAGAACGTTATTAAAATTAGGATTCAAATATGATAAACGAACAAGAAAAACGATTTTGATTGAAAAGCCAACTATTGTTTTGTGGAGAAGAAAATATTTAACTGCTATTAAACAATACCGAGAAGAAGGAAGAACGATTTATTACACAGATGAAACATGGGTTAATGCAGGACATGTGGGAAGCAAAATTTGGCATGATACTACCATTAAAACTGCCAGACAAGCATTATTTGAAGGCCTTTCAACTGGAATCAAAGATCCATCAGGCAAAGGAAAGAGGTTAATAGTTGTTCACATCGGTAGTGAATCTGGCCTTGTTGATGGAGGACTTCTAACTTTTGAATGCAAAAAGACAGGTGAGAACTGTATTGTTTTTGTATGTTTTTTATTACAATAAATTATTTGAATGTTTGTAGGTGATTATCATCAAGACATGGATGGAGATGTTTTTAAAATGTGGTTGGAAGGGATCCTACCTAAATTAGAACCTCATTCGATCATTGTAATGGACAACGCCCCTTATCATAGTGGTAAAGCTGATAAAGTACCCACTCGGAATTGGAGAAAAGATCAGATTATTGATTGGCTTCATGACAAGGAAATTACACCAGGAGATAATTTATTGAAATTGCAATTATTAGAATTGGTAAAACAGTATGTGTTATCACATCCAACACCATATGTCATCGATGAACTTATTAAAAAGAGTGGAAGATTAATTTTAAGATTACCACCGTGTCACTGTAATCTGAATCCTATTGAGCTAGTATGGGCTCAAGTTAAGCAACATGTTGCTGTTAATAATCGAACGTACTTTATCGAAGAGGTAAAGCAACTCTTATGTGATGGAATTGCTGGTGTAACTGCAGAAAAGTGGAATGATTGTGTCAATCATGTAATACGTGAAGAAAATCATATGTGGGATTTAGACGGAATAACAGAACAAGTGGTTGAGAAAATTGTAATTAATTTACAGTCGGAGAGTTCTAGCGAGGAGGATTCTGCTGACGATGATATGGAGGTAGAGTGATTACCAGAAGTATAAATACACAAACAGCAAAATGGATGCACTATTGTTATATACAGTACCTACAATTCCTGCTCCTTAATTAAAATATGTTTTGTAATTATTGAATTGACTTGTACTACAGGCTTTTTACCTTTTTGTTTATGTAAAAACTAAATAAATAAACATTTACATGTTAACTCGTAACTTCCTTTGCTTCGTAAGAGGTATATACTTATGAGGTTATTCATTATACTTTGTCATTATAAAAATCGACTATTTCATTTATTCATAGTTCGTCAGCTACTGGTTTTTAATTTTTATACATATTCTTGAACAACTATTAGAAAGCAATTTCAAATTTGGCGCCCTTTTCGAACACTTTAGCTGCTTAAATCTGCCTTGTACCGCAGTGCCACCTACTTTATTCTTATTTGATTTAGACTATAAATTTTTAGATATTCTGGCATTAATGTAAGTAGTCTCCATTATGCGCAATGAGTATTGCTTATTCAAAAACAAATTTTATTGTTTTTATATTAGAAGCTTTATCTAAGTAAACGAATGTAACATGGCTCTTGTGAACAACCTGTTTTTTTTTAATCTGTGGATCAGACACATGGAATCGATTTTGACAGAGAACCAGAAGAACTAAAAGGGAATGC
Organism: Ignelater luminosus; assembly: GCA_011009095.1. Classification (NCBI taxonomy): domain Eukaryota; kingdom Metazoa; phylum Arthropoda; class Insecta; order Coleoptera; family Elateridae; genus Ignelater; species Ignelater luminosus. The sequence continues at coordinate 68,451 of VTPC01001037.1, forward strand.
AAAATGTGTAATGCAATTTTGAACTATCACATCAATAAATTACCATAAAATAGTCAAGGTCAAAATAAATCCAAAGGTACTGGGATCTGCTGTCTAGAATAAAGGTGAATTATCCATCAAGCACAGACGAAATGATAATATGATTCTACAAGGAAATTAAAATATCAAATATAAAAGTTCAAAGAGAATAGAAATCCAATAATCTCTATAACAAGAAAATAATATTGAAGATTCTAAACTAATTGTAAGTAGTATAGAATAAACTGATAGAGTAATTGATATCTAGACCCGAGAAGGTTGTGAACGTTGATAGAACAAGTAATTCAAAAACACGATTCAGCATAAAGAACTATAGAAAAAAAACCACGCCCAAATTAATATTTAAATCACGTGCAGAACTGAGTAATGCAATTCATGTCAAACCAGAAAAAATGTGTTACTAGATACAAGATATTACTAGTTTTGTTCTCAATTTGGAAGAAAATATTTTTATCGCATTCTTCTTGTCATCTTTGTGCAAAGTTCTCAAAAAGTAGTTTAATGATTAAATTGTTCTACTGATGTATTGTCTCGTATGGGATGAGATAAAAGAGATGAGATTACCTAAGTTCTGAAATTTTCTCTTATAATTATTATACAATTTTTGCTTGAAACAAATTTAAATACAATACCCCAGAAGCACAGGTCGATTGTTTATTAATCCTACTATAATAGAAAAAACAAATAGAGCGCTTTTTATAAACAGCACTATGATATGTCTAAAACTCAAAGCTCACCTTGAAAACGACGAAAGATGGAGTCTTGTAATAAATCAGAATTTCAATCTTGTTTATGCACCTACATATTGTTATAGTTAGTCTCCTATTCAGTGACTATCGTTTTATATTTGCGTAGATCTATGTTTAGGTAAAATTTTTCCCTAGGGTTGACAATGGTTACGAGTATTCACTAACTTCTCAATTTCATCTCGTTCAAGGAGGTTACGCTACCGTTACTGTTCTGAGTATCTGTCTTCCTTCTTAAATTGTCTCTTCTGACATATATGCATAAGAATGCAGGACTAAATCCATTCAGTTACTTCTACTATATACGTATTCCAAAATAAGCTTATTTCATCTTTATTTCTGAATCTGGTCAAGCAACGGTGTAATTACTAAATGTTAATGAAATTAGATTTTCTGATCTAAAAAGTGTTTAAACCAATAATTAAAGAATTGACTTTTAGAAACTCTAAGGTACCTTTCTATAGCTAAAAACGCAAATTTTAGTATCTGAAGAATAAAACAAAACACAAAGTTAGCTCATAACCTCAAGATAGCAAGGACACACAACAGCAATGACTAGCCGAATAACGTATTTTAACAGAAGTCAGGTATAGTTGTCTGTTGTTTCCAAGAAATGGATAAACAAAGAGTTTTGAGATAAAAAAATAGAAGAAAGAAACTCTGAAACAAAATAATCAATTGTATTTCCTTTTTTTCCACTGATTGTTCACAAATTAATATGCAATAGTATTCAGCGCAGAAGATCCCTCTGAAAGTTCGCGAATCCTTTAGGGGTCTCAATGGGAGAACCTGGACTAAATTGCCTAGTAACCTACTTCACATCTAAATTCATGTCCAAAAAATGAGCTTGTGGTCTTAGAGATTCAAAGTAGGCTTCCTTTAGTTCAGAAGTCCAAAATCTAAAGCATACCTGGATGAAGACCTAGAGCGTTCACAGTTCATCAGGACTGTTATGAAAATTAACATAAATGCAAACATATTAGTGATGACTGAAATATTTGAAGTATCGTAATCTTTTATAATTCTTTTTTTTTCAATAGACTTTCCTACAACTAGATTTTTAGTTAAGGTAGATTTTGATAATTCTAAGAGCGACTGAGCTACAACACTGTATCTTGTCATCAGCGCTCTTCAGCGACATTTGGGTAAAACAAGAGAAAATATTTATCAAAGCGAGTGAATTCGAAAGTGAAAGATACAACAATAGACTTGAAAAGTCTTTAAGATATTATAACCCACTAAAGTCGAAAAAGAAATAATCATATTATTATCATCTAGAAATAGATTGGATCAGAACGGTTACACCTGGTGATAATACAAAACCTACTGTACAAATGTAAGAAAAACTCAAAACAGAAAATCATTAAAGAGTGGCCAGAAGATTGAAAAAACTTACTGGGTAAACCTTTCCATGTACGAGTACAAGTACAACTACTTGGGCCAAATAGTCAGGTGAGATCTAGATTTTCTGTTACATTCCTGTTACCGTAGGGTTTTGCCCAATTAAAAATAATTTGACTTTCAATCGTGCCAAAAATCATATTGACACTGAAATGAAGAATATTTTGTATATGGCAAAAATGGTTTTGCTAAACATTTGCAGAATGTCTAATGTCTAACGTTACTAAGTACCAGATTGTTTAGTCAAAAACTCTTTTAGCCCTTAAACATTCTTCTTTGATTGGCACAACGTTTTGCACAGATGCCATGACAAATATACAGTCTCTACTCTCAGCTACTTTTTTGCCAAAATACTTGGCTTCAAGTCTTGGCTTTTGTTATAATTTAGTATACTTCTGTAGCCTTTCTAGATGTTATTGATATTCAACAGGAGTTAGTTTGTTTTGTTTTTTAGCGGCGATCCTTGTGTATCTACTATGCATTTCAACAGGGCTTCTTTTTTGAGATGAAGTTTGCTGAGTTCTATTTTAAGTACAGCTATATAATTGTGACAAATATTGAAGTCTGCTAATATTGCTTTGTTGGTCATGGTTTATCTAGTTTTTCTCGCAATTCAACAAATAACAAGCATAGGCTCTAGATACTTCTTATTGACTTTAATGGTAATTAAAAACTCAATTACGCTATACTGAACTGAAGTATTGTGTTGTCATTTCTACAAATTCTTTTTAATCAAACTTACCTATTGGCTGAATCCATCTAATCCATATATTTTGCAAAAAAGATGCTGCAAACAAAAATTTTCATTTCATTATTTTACAAAAGTCACTTTAGAAATGTATTCCCAGAGATGTTAAGATTTACAGTTTTTTCTTTTATCGAAAAGGCTTTGCTTTTATCAATATTCTTATTGATAGTATTTTAAATTGGAAAACAATTAACCCGCTTTTAGAGCGATTAGTGTTTAAATCTTGTAGAGTACTTCAAAGAAAATAATTTTAAGGGAAACTCCAGAAAAGGGCAATACAAGTAGGTATTACTTGAACTCCTTTTAACGACTTACAAACTTTTCTTTAGAGTGATAACAAGCATTCTGCGATCAAATTTAGGGCACAACTGCGTCGTGAAAATTTCTTGTGCGTTCGGTAATAATTTACAAGAAAAGCTTCCCTTGAATGGCGGAGAAAATGGTGTTAAAGTAGCTTCTGTTACAATACAAACAACTATGATAAAAGACGTAAACACCTACAATTTAATCAAAAACGACATCAATTTTTCTGCTATAAAGTTGTCAAAACACACATCAGTCATTTATCGATCCGACAGCAGAACATCTCAATAATGGAAATAACGTGAGATAAAAGATGTAACGTGTTACCGGGCTAAAAGAAATTTGTTGAGTTTGAAATAGAGAACGTAATTATCATAGATGTCATTAACAGGTGTGGTGAAATTATACAAAAAACATTTTTTCAAGGAGGAATGGAATGGCAATGATGGCATACTAGCATATTTCAAAAGTAGGTAATGAAATTTACGTTTCGTTTGTTTAATTTAATTAAGTTTTAAATACAAACTGTAAGCCTTTTTTTTGCAAAAACCATAACATATTCCAGCAGGACTCATTGTTTTATATAAAAATTTCTGATTGTTTTATGCCAGCAGACTTCATTATCTAAATGGAGAAACAGACATAAACATGAAGAATTTCAAAAGCAGCTTTTTCAAACATGAGAATTGTTCTTTTCGCCACTGGAACGAAACTATGGTTTACAAAGCGCATTTCATGAAAACGTCTCGAGGTACACGCTAAAATTGATGGCGTGATAAATTAGAACTATAATACCATAATTATAGTTAAAGCACCTCCTATTACTTGATTATCCATTAATCAAATTATGCAAGTCGATGAGGGGGAGAAAAGCAAGATTCGAAGACACGTGTTAATTACTCACGTAATTTCTCTAAATTATAGCAACTATCATTATTCGTCTTGGCAAAGGGATAAATTATTGTACAAGTACACCCACTTTTGTTTAGTTTTTGTGACATGGAGAGCTAAAGGATTAAAAATTAGAGTCATTTCCTTAATAGCTTCCAACTAAAAATACAAGACAGAGAAAAGACCAGTAATGTGATTATGTGATTCATCAGGCATTCTATGTGCTCGTTAATGTAATCGGTGTGGTACTTAGCAAGCATCTATTTTTGTCTATCTAAGAAAATAATGATTATAACTTTAATAAATAGAAACTATTTGTTATACATAATTTTTTTGCTGAAGTGTTAGATGTTCAATGATAAAATAAACATAATTACATTTGTTAGACTCAAAAATTATCAATACTTCTCTGTTTGAAAAGATTGAACTGTTTGAAAAGATTGAGCTCTTTGCAAGTTAAACTAATGCCTAAACATTTCCTTTTATTAAAGCAGTTAGGAATTGAGGGTGATAGATACAAAGACATTGTATTAATTGCATAACACAAATTAACACTTTTCAGCTTTACCACGGTTGTATACAGAAAGGTCTGGACACTGTAATGGAAGAAGTAGGGTTATAAAACCGATTTTTGAACGTTCATCTGGAAAATCGACACCAACAGTTTGGCATCGCTATAGTTTTACATCTTAAACTTAAACTAAACTGGTTGATATAACAACAAAACGTATTTGGGCTAATTTCCTGCTCCAAAACTAATTAATTAGTTTTTGCTAATAAATCTGCCTTTATAGGAACCAATACGGTGATTAGGAAAAAGTTTCTGTTTTTAATTTTAAAATTCCTAGAGCTACAATTTCTGCGTTTGTACAAACTTAAGCAATAGATTTGGTTACTGAAGGTTCCTTGGAATTTCGCAAACTCGCCAATTGTTAATAGCCTAGGACTAGAAAACTTATGCAATGCCAATTAAAAACGGTAAACTATTGGAATTTTGGTCAAACAGAATCTATTTCAGGCATCTTCTGCGTTCCAAAGATAGCTATCATTCAGCTGTTTGTCAAAACTGTAGGAATGGTAAGCAGAAGACCAATCAGAGTTCAAAGGCTTCAAAACCAACATTGGGCAAAAAGCGCTATGGATATTTGCGGGGTGCTGTCTTGTTTTTTGATAAAACCATAATTCGTCTCATTGCAGATAGTAATCAGACTTCGTGTTTTGGGGCAATTAGTTCTAATTGCAAAATGCTTTTTCTACTGCAAATTTCCAAGTAAGCAGTGCAATGTTGTAAGCTGTAATAATTTAGGTAACAGAACTCCTTTAGTCTCTGTTTCGTTTCTATAGGTATTCAGGACATTTTTAGAAATTACGGCTATGGGGTGGTACCCTGGGTAACAACTTTGTCTTTATAGAAAATAAAGTCCAGTCATAGCACAGAACGGTCGCAGCGTGTGGGTATCTGATAGAACCAAAAATTATACGTTTAGACTGGCCATTAAGGTCTTTAGACATTAGTTGGGTTCAAGGTAGAAATCCTCCATGGACTATTAACGAAGTGATATGGGCTACCAGACAAGATAGCGAAACATTCCACTGTAGTTTGGATAAGAAAATAATGATTTCTTGCAGGTTCCGTCACGACAAGCAAGCAGCAGTAAAGTCTGTACACGAACGTGTTTATCTGTCAAAATAGGTTTTTTCAAAACAATAGTAGGAGTAATACCAACGTATTCAGTTCACAGACATATACTATAAAATTTGGGTTTATCGTGTCGGGTAATTGCCAAAGAACTGAAATATGACATTTTGACTGGCATGAACGTTATCTGGAAACTGAAGAAATGTTTGAATATTAAAAAAACATTGCAGGCAGGTAATCTGAAGCTAGCTGGAAAAATCAAGGTACAGATTACTCTAGATCTCAACATCTTTGTTCGAGGCGTAGCCAAAAAGCTGAACTGTTCGCATTTACTGGTCCAGATAGTCAAGACAAAATTGGAATTTCAAACTGACTAAATCAAGACATTTTTGTTCGAGACGTAGCCAAAAAGCTGAACTGCTCGCATTTACTGATCAAAATGGTCAAGACACAATTGGAATTTCAAACCTATTAAGTCAAGACATCTTTGTTCGAGACGTAGCCAAAAAGCTGGACTGCTCGCATTTACTGATCCAGATGGTCAAGACCCAATTGGAATTTCAAGTCTATTAAGTCAAGACATAAACAGTAAGCAAAGAAACTGTATGACTCCATCAGTGTTTTCAATTATGATGTCTTGATGGACAACGATACCTACGACAAGACTGGCTTTTTTCAGATTTTTGATCAAGAACTTGCTACCGCAAAAAATCCAACAATGATTGCGCTGGAGTAAAGTCAAAAACAAGTCACTTTTATCACGAAAAGTAAAATTATTTGGAAAGATGAGTGGTTTTAATTTTGATTTTTTTGTGTTGAACGCTGCTGTGACCAACTGTAATAATTGCTGTTCATCTTTAAAATTTTGGTTAAGCACATGATTCTTGACATAACCCAGTAGGAAAAAAATCTAACGGTGTTAGATCAGGTGATCGTGCAGGCCAAGGTACTGTAGAATGCATTCATTTATAGCATAAGAAATCAAAACAACCCTATCATGTTTACATCACTAGAATCGTGACAACAAGAGCTATTCAAAACAATTTTCAATTGTTTTTCCGCTTATATAAAAAAATGAGGTTAATGATGGTTACTCGAAACCGAAATGTTGTACAAGAATTTTGTTAGCGTATTTCAATAGAAAACAAAAGTGGCAATGAAAAAGTGGTTTTAGTTTTTCGCTATTTCTTCAAATAAAGGAAAGAAAAAATAATAATGAAAATTGAGAAAACTATTTTTTTTAAATATCTCTGAAACTATCCAAGATATCTAGATTTTGCAAACGCCAACAAAAAAGTCCTATAAATAGCTAACTTTCATCCCATTTAACCAATCCTGTATCTTTTACCATTTCCAAGATCCCCATGCTGTGCATTCTTATCTTGGACACACTGTATAATGCACACTATTAGAAATCCTGAAAATAGATATCACGCATTTGTGTTTCTTTTCATTCTTGTGACTATCTATAACTAGTGATTTTGAGAATTTTTTGGCATTTCTACATAATTACTGTCTGCCTCTTGCTCACACATCATAGGAAACGACACATTCAAATGACAACAAATGATAATCCAAGAAAATCTTCAGTGCAGTTAACTTAGTAATATTCCAATAGGAACACATTAACAGCGCGCTTTTTTTAGGAATGTGGAAAAATGGTAACTACCAACACCGGTTTCACCGCACATTTGAGCAAAACAGTTTCTTGTGTCTTAAGTGTGTTTTTTTACAAAATGTTAGTTCCTTTTCTATATTCTAACTGTGCAGGTTCAATAAATAGTTTTAGTATCCTACAGGTCAATACCAAGGTATCATGCATAAATGGAAGGAAGGCTTTCTAAAGATATTACGCCTTATAGTTCACCTTCTAAGGTAGAGACTACCATAAGAATCTGAGCAACAGTCTTTCTTCAGCATGCATTCATTTTAGAAGAACTTTTGAGCCCACTTTGCTTTCTGTGGTGACACTACGATAATTATTCTTTGCTATTAAAAAAGTTCCTTGTTAGTATTTATTATTTTCTTTGTGTAATCTTTTCATGATCAATGTCTTTAGTTTCATTTCCGTCCATATGGTGTCTCTATATATTTTATTTCTGAATTTTTCATCAAGTTTTTTTTGTACCTACTCTGTCAGTCATGACATTCTTCTTCCCTAAATATTATTTTATGTGATGATACTTTCTATCAAAGTTTTAAGAATGTTCTTGGCTTATTTCATAAAGTTTCTATTCTACTAAATATTTGAATTGCCAACCTTAGGGTAGTTTTTACATTCTGCTTCTTTTTTCTAGCTATTTTTGTGGGAGTGTTTTTGATGAATTTTATTTTTGGAATGTTTGGTTACCATTTTTAGTAAATTGTTCTTTTCCTTATTAACACTTTAACTTATAGGCCTACACGTTTATTGTTATTAACCTCTAGAGTGCCATACACCTATTTGCTATCTTTTCCATCTATTTATGCCAAGTTTCTTTTCTATGTTTTGTCTTATTGTTTTTTTGTCTTGTTTGACTATTATCAAATTGGTAAACAATCTGAGGCTTATGGTAGACGGTATCCATTGGTATTAAGGATTTGTGCTATCATCAGTTTATGTTTCTCCAATGGGTCAAAAAGTCTTCTTCAGTATTATTTACTACTATCTTTTCCGAACGAAAAGAATTCATCTTGCTTGTTGACACTGGCTGTTGTCTTGTTCATCAAGTAAATTGCAATTGCAACAAGATCCACCCTTTCAGTCAACATTTGTAGTCGGTAGTTATGAGGCCTATTTTTTTGTAATAACGTGGTTAAGGTCAATCCACTTTTTCACTGTGGTCTTTAGTTTTTTGCGATATCGATACAAAAGCACTTTTTGCTTGCTTGCTATTTGGTTCTTTTATTATATCTTATAAAAGTACATGTAGTTTTTCTTTTCTTTTTCTTATACCTTCAGTTTCACATTTTTTTAGGTTGTTTGCGTATAATATAGAATATAAAAAGAGAAATATTTTATAGTTTTTGTAAGTTAAAAAGAATATTTTAATTTCTTATTTTGAAAATCTTACTTTTGTTAACAAAAGCTATTAATTTGTTTGTTGCACCAAAAACAAATTCAAAGTATAATTCATCATCCCCGATTTCCATAAAGTTTTTAGAGAGTAATAGGCAGGTATTGACTGTTTTGTTCTTCGGAAACGGTAAAATCTCAACAAGTAATTCTTATTTAGCGATTAATCAAAATTTATTTTTACAAATGTTTACATAAAAAACTTGTTAAATTATAAAATATCTATCGGTGTATAAAATGAATATTTCAGTGAAGAAAAGATTAAATTTTCCTTAGTTGCTTGGGAATAAAATATAGACCAAGTAAATGTATTATCAGTGTCAACCCAAAGAAGCAGAATTCATTTCACTGTTCGCTGCATTAACTCCTGCTAAGTTTTGGTTTTTTTCTCTTAATCGAAACTGAAAGATTTCATCAAGAATATTTAGGACACTTTTCTCCAATTTGTATAGAGAAAAAGTTATATGAGCATGTTTTTATTTATAGCAATAAAAAAGGTGAAAACTCATATTTTCATATCCTTATATTACTTTCCATACAATATTCTTTTATGTATTTGCTACATATGCTTCGCCTAAATTTTATACATATAATAAACATGTAATGTATCCATCTGGTAGTAGTCACATAAACAAAAGCTTGAGTAACATCAGAAATATACATTGTAATATTCCACATTTACCGTTATATCTATTTTTTGCACAAACAAAACATGTTTCCGACAAAATACAAATTCAAAAAAATTTATATTATTAGATAGAGTCTTATTCTTCTAGTTCCCTTCCGGTTTGAAAATTGCTTTGAAAATCCCGTGCTTATTATTTTTCCAGTCCATATTTTACAGTTCGCCCAGAGAGATGCATGCATAAGTACATTATTATTACAGCCTTTTGGTTTTGGATGCCTTGTTATCTTACAAAGCAAGCTAGCAGCTCCTCCTGCTTGTTAAATTCTCTAGATTCTAAATCTAGTCACTTTAGCAGACACAAAGCTGCAATGTTACTGGCAGTTTGCCTTTGATCACACTTCAGGGAAATATAAAAACAGCGATCTTGCATTTATGAAAACTAGTGTGTAGTTATAAAACTGGGAAAAATGCAGGAGAAAAAATTCCAAACGTTTCCGCTTTCATCTGCCCATTCTATTGAATTGTTTTCGCCTTTGTTACATATCCGTGACTGTGGGTGTGACAGGCGTTAAAACACGTTTAACTTTGTGTAACTGTTTCACTGTCAAGGTTAATCTGATAGTATTTTATTATTTTTCAAAAACATCATTAATAATACATTTAAAACACGCAAAATGACGGTTAAATACAAAAAAGACAACGAGCTGTTAATAAATTGAATCACAGAGAGAACACCGAGCTTTTGTATCTTTTATGTACGGCTTTATTTAGGTTGCCTGAATAGGCTACACTACGTATTATTAAAAATAAAAAATTAGAGCGCTTTTATTCAACAAGTGCTTTTGTAATGCATACATTAATATTAAGTAACGTTGTCATCAATTTAATTAATGAAACGAAAATAACTTCATAGAAAAAAGGGTAGTTTAACATTAATATTAAAACGACAACTCAAAACTTTCGTGTCATTTAAATATTCTGCGGTTTGGAAAATGTATGACTTGCAAGATATGACTATTACATTGTTTTAAAATGAGTAAACAAACAATTAAGATAATAACAAAAAAAATTCTAAACTAAATGTGCAGTAGCAAGACTTCAAGATCACTATAGGAGTCAGCAGATTAAGTTGATTAAAAAGAAAATTTTACAGTATAGCATCAATGATAAGTACATTGTTTTAATAGCTATTATCAAAAGAGATTTTTCACACGGAAAAAAATCTTAAAAAGATGCCATCCTCCGGGAGTGATGAAAAGCAGTGGGTTCCGTGTGACTATAATGAGTTGCACGTTAAAAATACCTACCAGGGTTGGAAAACTTCGGGTTCGGCTTAATTCTAATTGGCGGCGAAATGACCATAGCAGTTGAAGCCACGAGGTCCAGGGGAACCGCGACCTGAAGCCTTAGCCACAAAACAACAACAACTTTGTAAAAGTTCCTAAAAAATGATTTGATGGATATCGTTCGCAGATACTTGGTTGCTGTCTAGTAGCGTTGAAGTGACAGACTCCTGCTAGTGTTGATAGTCAGCATCTCGGTGAACATTGATGGCGCCCAGGCAAGAAAGGAAACTTGTATTTGGTTGCAAGAATACAGTTGGCGCAGTTGTTCAGGATCATACCACAACTGTTGTCTTCTTTATCTTTCTGGTTTTGATCGGACAGAATTCTTTGCACCCTGAAACTCAAAGAAGGCCGTGAGTCGGCCTTATCTTCTTCCCAGTCTTGGAAATCCTTACAATATTTCTGGGATCTATCTAAACATACTACAGATTCTGTTTGTCAACCTTTTCCATCCAAAGAATCATGAAATGCAGCTATTTGTTTTTTGACGTTTTCTAACATAACTAGTCTTTCTACATTTCTTGGCGTTGTATAATGAAACCAAAGAACAAAAGAGATGTTAGTTATTGATTTTTAGTGTGTCGCCCAAGTAATATTGAGCATCTTAAAGCACCTGTTTTTCTGCGGTAAGAGATTCGTACCGTTTATACCATTATTTCTATATTCTGCCTAGTTGGGTCGTTTCATTCTTTGGATATCTCCTTCATTACTTTCGTAATTTCTTATGTAAAGCCCTAAATAACATAAATATCTGTGAAGTGTTGGCTTGGAGGATTACCATATGTTTAGTTTCTCGTTTTCTTATTTTAAGAAGCAATTTTTGATACCTACTTGCGGTAAATGTAAAATCAATATGGTGCAATTAAACAGTACATCTAAATCACAAAAAGAAGCAATCGTCTATAAGTACATCAAAATTGGAGCGGCTGTTCATGATGATTAAACTGATCTTATTTGATTTGCGGTGACTGAGTTGCCAATTTTGCTTGGTTTCCAGGAATGTGTAAACGTTGACTGCGTCCCTTCCTTTTTTCTATTCCCCTGTCCCAGGGGTCTGTCGTTTGCAGGTTTAGGGTTGCCGGCTGCAGACATCCTTCGTATTGTTAACTGTCTTTGATTTGAGATCCCTGCAGTTGGAAATCTTCTCGGGAAGCGTTGCAAATAGAAACGCGGCTCTGAAGTCCCTGGACACTATCGGCCGCTTCCACATCGCGCCCATATTTGTCGACTACAATTATGCCACCATAGCGAGCTTCCTTCTCCGTCATTACTGTTGTCACCTGCGACAATCAATACACATCTAACCATAATGTATTGTCCCTGATGCTGTTGCCAGCGTCACATTCAAGCCTTACCTTCAACACTTTGGGCACCAACAACTCTATCTGCGTAGCTTATTTTGTTAACCGTACCAACAGACATCTTAGTTAACACCCCACGAGCACTGACAAACCTCCACGTCGTATGCAACGCCACTACCATGCGGTATTCCCCACCACTCACACATCTAGCTGCTCAGATTATGCCAAACTACTCCACACTCCTGACAGGATGGTACCCAAGATACAACAACTTGGTCGAAGAGTCTACAAAATTAGCCTAAACGCCAAAATGGAGGGAGAAAGACTGATTTGCGTTTAAAAATCTCTTTGAAAACTGATACGTTACATATGTAGAATATGGTCACTCCGCGTGTTGGTGAATAAATGATGGGTCAGATCAATTGCGTAATAATAATGAATTTAGAACTTAAACTAAGAAATTTTTAAAGCAGAAACCAATTGGTAAATTTTCAAAATGATAAATTTAAATTCCAGTTGTGTCTCTAGTATGCTATGCAAGTATTAACTCATCAGCGATCTATACACTGTTCGAAATATAAAAGATTAAGTGTTAGTCTTGCCACTGCAGTGTTCAATAACGAAAGACGACTAAGATATTACACTCTGAAATGGAAAAGAAATAGCTGAGAATCGTAAAGCACATGGCGACTCGGCGTTGGATTTCTGGATACGATACAAGGCTACACTGCGAAAGAGTTCAAGTAACTATTGAAAACTAGGAATTAATATCAATGATATGTTATATAAATTCTATCTAATTTTACAGCTTCTTTCATAAAGAGTACCAAATGTTTTTCGAAATTTGATTCTAGATAAATAACATATAACATTTTTAGGTGAGTAAATTAAGATATGGCGTTTAATTTTGGAAATTAAACAGAATTTTTCTTCATAGATACAGAGTTCTTCGTTTAATTGATGAATAGCGTCCTATTGATCGTTAAACTTCTTCTGTACTATCCGGTAGTGCATTTGAGATTTCTCTTGGGCTAATTTGCTTCTTATGCTAGCAATAGTCTGATGCAGTTGCTTGATTCTTAGTTTTCTTCGATTTTTCCTGTCAGTGGGTCAATCTTCTTAATAGTTTGTTCTCTCTCATTACTTGTTTGTGGCATCGCTTTTAATGCTGTTACCGCTTGATCTTCCTTCTCTTCAATTTTCTTCACGTGTTCCATATATACAATATGACCGTAAATATACAGTACCAAGAATGTAACTCTAATCTGAGTATCCACGGAATTGACATTGATGCCAAACTTGTTTCGAACAAACATTGCCGTGTTATCTATCAGATTAGACAACTTTCTCGGTGTACGAGATGCTTACAATTGAGGAAAGAATTTTTATATGTGAAGCGTATAATCGCTCCGAACTGTACAGCAACCGCTTTTGTAAAATCTCCAACACTGCCTTGAGTTAGGTATTCAGCAGAATGGTCGACATTGTTGGAGGAGAAGTAGGCGTGATTCGGTATATTCAGCTCAATGATCTGGGTGTTTCTTTTTTTTCATTTCCTCCAGTAAATGACGGTAGTTAGGCGAGTTTGGGAGTATTCTTTTGTCTTCCTTGCTGATGGATCCTTTTTTATTTTGGTGTATAGCTTCGTAATGAGCTACCTCGTTTCTTCTTGTTTCTTGCAGAGCGCGTTGATTTGTTCTATCTTGATGTAGATACTTGATAACTTCTATTTGGAGCTTCTTAAATATGACCGATTGAGTTTTCTGATCGGACTTGGATGTGCTTGGTTACACTTCTTAGAACTCTTTTGGTGTCGCGGTTGTTACTTCTTTCTTCTGTGCAGCTTGATTATTCGTTACTTCTTATTTGAATTCTTGTGGCGGGTTTTCTTGTTTGGTGCCGCCTTAGTTTCGTTATATCTTGTTACTTGATGTTGATGTACCGGCTTTTTGGTTCGAAGAACCATAAATAGTTATGTAATTATCTGTCGTAGACCTGGTGGACGGCTGATGTAAAGTTCGAAGAGCCATGGGGAATTATCCAGACCTAATCTAGAAATTGTTGTTGTGAGATTAACTTTTTTAAGGATAATCTCTTATGATTTGTCTGCTAGTAAAACAAGCTTTTAGCAGCAAGACATTGGTAAGAGTACAAACAAGTGAATGCTTAATACTGATCTTATTAATCCCAAATTTTCTTTATATACAAAAATAACGCGCTGATATGATAACATATTATCACAACTATTAATAAATGTAACAAGGAAATAACAATGAACGAATTCAAGAATTTGCAAATATAACAAATTACAAGCATTGCCCTGATAGTTTTTTTTATATTGCGTAGGCCAGAACTGCAAACGTTGGTGGTTTTGCACATTCCTTCACTTATGAAATGTGTTGCAATAAAATACAATGACTTTTTATTATTTGTATTGAAAACGGTTTAGAAATTAATTGAAAAAAATTCTGTATTAGCTGATACATTTTAAAATTCTAAATACCCACGAAAATGCCTACGTCTTCGAGTTTTCTCCAAAATAATTATTTTGTTTTATCTGTACTTGGTACACTAACAAATATTATATCCATTTAACCTTGAAGTTTCTTTATTGGCATTAAAAGCATAACGCAGCTCCAGGATTAGTAAAATTCAAGAGTTTACAAATTATTATATTGACTTATCTTTATTAACCTTCTTTGTACACTTTTGTGCTAATATTCGAAAAGCTCTGATGTATTTCGTCAAGAAGATGAATTTTCAGACTTTAATACAGTCTTTGTATCGTTTATACTTTATTTTATAACAGCTCTTAATGCACATATAATACCACTCTTAATTTCTATTTCCGCTTATTTAATCACTGCGTAACCGGATAAAGAATAAGAAGAGATTTTGTGTCGTGTCCTAGATAGGAGGACAGTAACTCGTAAATACCTGCCGTAAAGCTTTTTCCAATGGTCAAACAACTTCCCCGTTCGTTTTACTGAAAACATATAATAATACACACACTGGTAAACGGAAAGCTTTACGCTTTGCTAACAAAATGTTATAAGTTGGAAGTAAAGGAATTGTGGGCTTAATGCCACTTTCATAATAGTAACCGCAAGCTTTATAAGGATTTTGAAATTTCCGACGTTAATACTGGTGTTTGAATGCGGAAGTGAACTTTTACGTAAACGGAACATCTTATTTGATAAACATTAATATTTACAGGAAAATATTATACGAAGATCTTAAGTATATAGGAAGTTTTGGGAAATTGCGTTTCAAAGTTGAATTTAAAATGTCATTAAACCGACATAAAGGAATTTTCTCAATTGCAATGCGCATATTAAAATTAACTACATACAGAATGAAACAATAAAATAAGTTTGCTAACTTTTTTTTTGCGTTCATTATTATTTTTTAGTTTGTGTTAATAGCCTTTAAGTGAATTAGCCCTTCTTTTAATACCTCCGAAAGCGTCAATTTAAAGAATAATTAAAGATAATTGTTTTAACATTTTAGTCACTTCTAAAGCTAAGTGGATTAAGAAAAGATAATCTCTTTATTATTTTGTTCGATAAAGGCCAAAGACCTTTTTATTTTATTCTTAAAATAAATCAATTGACTTTTTAAAATTAGCTTTATTTCATATTTTATCTCGAAAAAGAATATAAATTAATAAAAACAAGTACAAGCTGGCGTCTTATTGAAAAAAAAACAGTTTATAAAAATCCAACAGGTGGCTCATTAAAATTGTAATTAATAAAGCAGCTTGAACAAAACAAAACCAGTAACGGACGGAAAAACGTCAACCGCCCCATAAATAATTCTATTGTCAAAGTGCCTCGAATAACTAACTTACTAGAAAGGCTACTTAAATGGTAGAAACTCATTAGGACTAATTAATTAGTTACTTTCTTATTTACGTCTAACTGATTTAAAGATGTAAATAAGAAAAAAGCAGAGACGCCCCAGCAAACGGAAATGTAGGAATAAAATGTACACCGAAGCAAATTTATTGGAAAATTTATTAGTTACCATTACCGAGCACAGACGAATGAAGCTGTTAAGCATTTAATTTCGTGTTTAATGCTACATCAAACATAAAGTCTCAAGTTATTAAACTTGAATTGACATTATATAAACCTGGACGATTTTTAAAACTTGTTTTCTGTCTGCTTTAAAACCTTCATTGTTTAATTAAAAACGTCGATTAGTTAAAGAATTAATTAGTAGAGATGAAGATGTATTTCTTAATGAACAAGATCATTAGCTTTACTCGACAGTTATTTATTGAAATTTTAATTTCCACATCATTATTTGGATTATCTAAAACAAACTGCTTTTTCCGATCAAATAAATTTACGACTGTTATTTACTTTGCTGTCGCTCGGTTAAGAGGCAGTTTTAAAAGTACACTAAAAGTTAATTAAACTTTTCAGTTTAGTCTTATTCTTAATCGAACGTACTATAATATTAAAGATTGCTTGTTATTTCTTGTTTAAATAAAGTCTGCTGTATTTTAAAATACTTTGTATTAAATCAGTTAGATTATTTAATGAAATTGTTTTAATAACAACTTTCATAACAATTTTTTTAAATTGATTCTTACACGAATTGATTGATTGTAAGTTAACAGTAAATGGAAATCATAAAAATTCTAAATTTCTACCGTCCTTATTAGTTTGCTAAATCCACAGCAATGTATTGTAATGATATTCAAAGGTTGAAATGATACCTAAATAAGAAAACAACAATAACTATGATTTCATTAGAGTTATTTTAAGAGCATAAGAACGGACAGTTAGTTGATCAAACAATTAAGTAGAATATTTTTAATATTCTGAAATTTGGCAGACATAACATTCCAGATTAGTTGATTATGTAATAGTTTTTATTGTTTATAGAATTAATGATAAGGAGTTTACGAATAGAGGAGAACAATTGAATAGAATTTGTTGATAAGAGTTTAAAAAAAATGATTTTTATGTTTAGTTGAAAGTTGATATAAAATTTTGAAAGAAGTTAAAAATGGAATTTATATAAAATTATTGTTAAAAATGTTTTTGAATAATAATATAGGGTTTTCCAATAAGAGGTGTTATTTTGAATAGCCCGCTATTTCGGTAGATGTCACTTTTGAAGCTATCATTTTTTGACATTTGACAAGTAGAAACTACGCCATTAATAAATATAGAACGATACACGCTTCAACAACGCATTGAAATTATTAAAATTCACTATAAAAATGGTGAAAATTTGGCAGAGACGGTTCGTAAAACTCGAACATTTTTGGGTCACCGTGAAGCACCTTGTCGGACCGCAATACAGAAATTGGTGAAAAAATTCGAGCTCTTGGGACAAGTTAGTGATGTGAAGAATAAAACCCGTGCACGTCGCTCAAGAACAGCCGAGAATATTGCTGTTGTAGCCGAAAGTGTTAAAGAAAACCCAGGTTTGTCCATTCCTCGTCGTTCTTTGGAATTAGCCATTCCACAAACGTCATTACACCGTATTTTGCATAAAGATTTGGGTCTTAAGGCTTATAAAGTCCAGTTAACACAAGAACTCAAGCCGGCCGATCATCAACAACGTCGTGTCTTTGCTGATTGGGTCGTTGAAATGCATGAAAATGATCCAGAATTCCATCGAAAAATCATCTTGAGTGATGAGGCCCATTTCCACCTCGGTGGCTTCGTCAACAAGCAAAATTGTCGGATCTGGGGCTCAGAAAATCCAAGAGTTATTGTTGAAAAGTCTCTCTATCCTCAACGTGTGACTGTTTGGTGCGGTTTATGGTCCGGCGGAGTCATTGGACCTTACTTTTTCGAAAATGAGGCTGGAGCAACAGTTACGGTGACTGGATTGCGCTATCGAGAGATGATTAACGATTTTTTATGGCCGGAATTGGATGGTATTGATCTGGACAACGTTTACTTTCAACAAGACGGCGCTACGTGCCACACAAGCAACGAAACCATTGATCTTTTACGGAAAAAGCTTCCGGGCCGTGTTATCTCTCGAAGAGGTGATCACAATTGGCCACCGAGATCTTGTGATTTAACACCTTGCGACTTCTTTCTTTGGGGCCACGTGAAAGAGAAGGTCTACGCCAACAACCCAGCGTCGATTCAAGACCTCAAAGATGGAATTCGTGAGGCTATCGAGGACATAGGGCAGCCACTTTGCGATTTGGTTATGGAAAATTTCATGAAAAGGATATTGTCCTGTAAGCGTGGTCGTGGTGGTCATTTGCCTGATGTTATTTTCCACTATTAACGGCATACCTTCCTCTTTATAATGAAATAAACATCCGATCATTTATATTAAAAAATGGCACTTTTCTTTGAATATCAAAATAACACCTCTTATTGGAAAACCCTTTAGATTGGTGAACAATATTACTGAAATTGGAATAATTAACTGTCAGTTTGATTGAGGTTTGTCACGTGTTGATCATGGTGGTCTTATTTTAGGTTATCAATCAAATATCAGAAAGTCATCACATCACATAACCTTTAATTAAAATTATTTGACGCTTTACAAAATATATAAACATCAAAACATTAATTCATTGATTCACTATTCATTATAATGCATCACAGTATGTATGTTTACAAGACTAATATTAGAGTTCCTTGTTACTGGACAAAACTACAGTGGTGGTATCACTTTAAAAATAGAGAAAAATGAATTCTAGATACATGCATATTTTTCAGTCATATGACACAGGTAGTTAATCACAACAATTTTATAAAGAAACACAGCAGAAGTTTTGTTCAAAAGGGAAATATAACCGTAAAACAAACTTATTACAAGATTATACAGTGTGTCCCAAATTCGTGGTTCATCATTGGGATCTCGAAAACCGTAAGAGATACGAGGTCGATTAAATTGGAAAAAAGTTGCCCAGTTTGAAGATCAATTTGGTGTGAGATATGATTAATTTTGTTTTTTATTTTTTTAGTGCTGCACCTAGCAATTTTTGTGTATTTGCTTTACTATTTGAATGAAGTACTTCGCAAAACAAATGAATAAGTATGTCGAAACTTATATCACCAAAAAGCACTAGAAACGAGCTATTGAATAATATGAAAATCAAGTAGGCGTTCCATTTAAGAAGATTTACGTTCGCGTCCCTGCGCTATAGTAAAACAAAAGAAGATCGCAAAAATATCTTTTTTGTATTCTGGAGTACATTCTGGAAAATCTCTCTTTTGTCGTCCTTTTTTGAGATCAGGGAATTGCGCTGATCAGATCATTCTGTTAATTATAGGAATTGAATTAGTTTTGTCCCAGGACAAGGTGCAGTATCGTCCTAAAAAATAAAATCTTTCTTTCCAAATAAGTCTTTAAACCTATTTAAGAAAAAAAGAATATTTTCAATAAAAGACTAAGTCGCAGTCATTCTGTACCATCTGAATCGCAGTTGGTGCAAACATGCACAGGATCATTTTTGGCACAAGCTGCAGGTGCAGAGTTTTTATACATCCCATACCGCAGACAGTCACCTTTGCTGGATTTATACGTATCAATACCAACTAAACAGTCAAAGTTATCTTTGTCGTCAGATGACGAAGCAGTAGGACACTTTGCTTGTGTGTTATTAGCTTTTCTTTTGCTGTTCTGGTGGTTTGCTGTATCTGGTCCTAAAGACATCTGTCGTTTGTCAACCTTAACCATACTCGTTCTTTTTTCAATACGCTCAGGTGATGTAAGAAGGTCAGCAAATTGTCCACCTCGTTTTCGAACTCTGTCGACTTGGATCTGCTTGAACAGCAGTGAAGAAATTTTGTTTAACAATATTCCAGATGTCAATTTCTGATCGTCTTCTGGTTCCTCTAATAAATTTTGCTGTGGTCTAAGATTCAAATATTTCGAACAAGTAAGCTGGCTTATAGCGTCAGAAGTATAATTATCCATATCAGGTGTAGTAGGAATATTTTCTTCAGTATTAAAGAAGGCATAATTGGGTATTGCTCTTCGATTAAATGGGATTATCCTATTTGCACTAAAACTACATGTTTAACTGTTGCTGTTTCAGTCCAGTTCTCACATAGTAAAGCACCAAATGGTTAACGGGATAATTTCTTGCGCAGATTAGTTTTTAGGAAGTTGTTGCAAGCAGAGTAAAAAATGATTTTAGAAACTTGAACACAGACCGATCTAGTGGTCGTAGGAAATACGTAGTATATGCAGGTAATGTCATTATTACTCGCATATTCCAACATCTTTACTATATTGTAGTGTGATGTATGCCCATCCAAAATTTTTGAAAAAAAGGTTTTTGCTGCTTTTTCATCCTGGAAAGACTGTAACCGGTTAACTGGTTAAGCCGAATAAACTGGCTTCTTCTGATAGCTCTAGCAGAAACAATTCCAACCAGCCGCAACCTGTTTTTAATGTTTTATGGTCAAAACGATGCTTAATATTCATTTGTTCTACCAAGACATATGCCAAACGCCATATAGAGTCCCTGGAGAGAGCAATAGCCATGTTTCTACAACTCCTTCATATGTTCCACTACTTTTCATTCATTTTCCTTTCTTAACGTACTACCGGCCAGCCAAAATGCTTGCATGCAGCACTCAAAGTCATTCTTTCACTCTCAGTCGTTTCAGTTGCATCTTTTAGCTGTTGCTCCTTTCAGCTTTTCGTTCATTTTGTATTAATTCTTCTGTATTTGGCTGGCATCGTTTAATCCAAACATCAAAAAACCAGTGGTTCATATCTTCCGCTTTTAAGTGGTTCAATTATCCCCCTTTTAGGGTTCAGATGGACTACTTTTGAATTTCTTACTGTTTGTAATCAGTTGAATTATCTGGGATTAGAAATGTTTCATAATCTCGATTCAGTCGTAAAATATTGAAAAGCAACGAAAAAGGAAGTACAACATTTTACATAGCTTTGTCAACTAATCCAAGAGAAATATTCTGAGACAGTGGAATCAAGATTTATATTGATCAGACTTGTTGTTTTGCGGTTGAGACTTCAGGTTGCGGTTCCCTTATAGCTTGCAGCTTCAACTACTATGGTCATTTTGCTACCAACTAGAATTTAAGCCGAACCCGAGGTTTTCCAACCCTGGTAGGTACTTTTAACGTTCAATTCATCATAGTCATAGACGCTGACTGCTTTACATCCCTGGATGCCGCCTTTTTCCGAATTTCCTCCGAGTGAAAAATCTCAGAACTTAAACTCTAAAAGACATTCCAGGGCTTATTCTACTTAACATACCATTGGAATATGTGACAGTAATTATCTCTGAGTAGATATAGATAATCTGTTATAGAAAAGCCATATTTTAATCGTTTACTATATATTTTAGGAAGATAATGGGCAAGAGACATTGCTAGTATAATAATAAAATTAGATAAAAATAATTAGGGAAAATAGTACGCAAAAAAAACATTACTGTGCGAGGGTGCAACAGGACTTTTTCACATTACCGTATTTTCGTTCCTTTTGTATTTATTTTATTGCTAGTGTAGCTTCCACAAAAATAAGTCCCAAGTGGCAAATTAAGTCTAGTCAGTCTATACATCCTTAATTAAAATCACAGCCTAGTAGCACCTTAGTTTTTAACTTGAATAATTTTGCATTTGCTTGAGCCATCTTTTGTCTTAAATAACAATAGAATTAACAAAACGAGTACAAGCACCATCTGTTAGTAATGAATATGTAAATTTTCTCCAAGATTAAAATTTAATTGAAATTGAAGTACAGTATGTAGTGTAGGAGTAAAACAGTCTTTCACTATTTTTTACAGTCATAAATCATCCCAAACTACCAGTTTAAAATTTTAAATGAACGTTAACAAAAAGGGTAAGCATAAAACCTTATAAATTATTTCACGTTTAATCACAGATTTAAAGAAAGTACAGAAAACAACTTGAAGTTTAATTAAAAAGAAAATACGAAGACGTAGAATCTCCTGTTGTTCCGGCAAGTTTGATGGATTTTTTGTTAATAAAATTTCAGCTTAAATATGTGCCAGTCTTTTTCACGTCTAGTAAACATCAGTGTTACATTTCACTGGCGTGGGTTTCATGAATTAGTAGTTTAATCAAACTTTAACGTATCCGGGATTTGGAGTTACATGATTTAAAGTTACCTGTTCTATCAAACATGTACCAAACATTTGCAATTACAGCTGACGGCAAGATATGTCAGTAGTGAAGATTTGTAGAAACTAATTCAATTGCACGAGAATAGTCCGTGTGCTAACATGTCATCCAACTATTTGTTATTATGGAAATATTAACGCTATTGAATGTCTTATGCTAAATAAAAACAATAAACTTTTGCTCGAAATTTAATAGACATTAATAAATAAAATGTAACTGTAATTGTAAATATCTGAAACAAGATTTTAC
The DNA here is from genome assembly GCA_011009095.1 of Ignelater luminosus. Lineage (NCBI taxonomy): Eukaryota > Metazoa > Arthropoda > Insecta > Coleoptera > Elateridae > Ignelater > Ignelater luminosus. Next base: position 90,912 of record VTPC01001037.1, read on the forward strand.
TAAATTTAAAAATGAGATACTTTTGGAAGGATTTTCTACTTGATATATCTTTTTAGAATTATGTTTTTGTGGTGCAGTACAAATTACTTTCAGTGCATCAGACTCTATTAATTTAGCACATAATGACCGACAAAGGTAATTGTATTTTAAAATTGAATCTAAATAGAATTACAACATTATCTAACTGGTAAGTGTTTTTCTTAGTTTTGGCTAAATACACTACAAATAATTCTCAGATTGCTTATTAATAATAAAAAAAAAAAAAGGGAAATGAAGTTTTATCTTCGAGTCGAGTGGATTTATATATTGATGGTCACGACTGATGTGGCATGAATATGAATACAAATGTCTAACCTCTTTTGCGAATGAAACAGTAATACAATTCGAAATTTAAAGTGGAACTATTGTATATAATTCCTTTGTCCCTCACACCTGGAAATCAACTGATTAAATGTTTGAGTTGTAGAATTAAGCATAAAGAATAGAGCGATGGTTAATCCGCTTTACAAAAGATGGTTTTGAACGATTTACGTGATCCGCGTGCATTGAATCTGCTATTATTATGTAAATATATAGGGTGTTCCAACTGTCTGTGCTTGGAGGATAGCGTCGTTATTTGTAGAAATGTGAAAAATTGTTACTGGAAAAAGTTGTAAAGAATGATAGTCTATACTCCTCAAAACTATTCTCGACTACACAAAGTATTCCATAAAAAAGTGGCACATGAAGCTTAAGTTTTCTTAAATGGAACACTCAGTATACTCTGTTATCTTCTCTCTCCCCGTTCAATGCTGGTTACAACGATATAACTTTTTGGTGCCCTAAACTAAACAGTTTCGGCGTTATTTAATTTTTCTTGTAAATCATCGTGAAAATCAACGAGCCACACTCATATAATTGATAAAAATTTGATTTTAAAAACAAATTCAGACTCCATAAAACTTCACTATTATGATCAGTAATTACTAGAAAATAAGAAGATTGTAACGTAACCTGGCGTTACAGCTACTTATATTGAAGACCCACTTACGGTCTGCCCAACTAACTACAGTCGGGGCCTTAGATCGTGGACGAATGAAGGGGGG